>PITB01006898.1:69670-85360 GCA_004024585.1 Paradoxurus hermaphroditus
TGGGGGCACTCAGCACAGGTGCAGATGGGGGGCACACAGCACAGGTGCACATGGGGGCACTCAGCACAGGTGCACACGGAGGTAGGGTGAGGGCGTCAGCAGTGCCCTGCGTGCCCAGGCACTGCACCAGGGCTGAACGGCTCACCGCGTGCCTGCCCCAAGCCCTTAGGGAGCTTGAGAGGAATGCCCCTACATACCCAGAGAAGAGCTAGCTACTCGCAGCATCTCCACAGTGTTCAGGGCAAGGGGCCTCTGCTTGGCCTTCTCTTTCCGGCTTGTGGCCTCCACCTAGAAGACAGAACAGATTCCGGGATTTGGGGTGGTGGGGAAGAGAGGCCGTAACAGAGAATCGGGAGGTATGGGCAGAGGGTCTGGTTTCATTCATTTGGTCTCCCCGCTTCCCAATTTCACTCTTCACAGTGGTCTCAAGACTTGAACATTTATTCAGGCCGAGGAAGGGAAAAAGAAAGAAAATTCTTTCCGAGAGACCTTTCTAAGGAAAGAGAAAACTTGGAGGAACGGGGAAGAGCCAAGAGAAGGGGCTGTAAACTCAAAATCCTACAGGAGCCGGTGGCAGCCAGGCCACAGGGACGGCAGGTATGGGCTGGAGCGGGCCCCGGAGTGCAGGCCCATCTCAGGGGCAGCCACCTGCCGTCACTGCACCCGCGTGCGTCCACCGGGGCCTGCTAGTATGGCTACATCTTCCAGGTCGTCAACATAAGCTGCAAATCAGGACTTTGATGTGAAATCCTATAATTTTCAAACGTTGGTGACCATTTGGAACGTTTATAAACACTGCACAGTTTAGATAAAATACTGGTCAGCTTCCGGCTCTGGGCAAAACAGTCGTCAGAAAAGAGGACTCTGTCTTGCCTGCGGTAAAAACAATCCACACAATTCAACTCCCATGCGTTGTCCCTCCCAATCCCATGGAGACCTGGCCAAGGCAGTGGCTTCTGAATTCCAGACAGATCAGCGTGGGGGGTTAAGTTAGGCCAAAATGGGTGTGTGCTGCGGTGGAGGCGGGGGTCACTAGGGCCGAGATCTGGGGATGGTGGTCGCGAGTCTCTTGAGGGACAGGATCAAGGATAAAAGCACAAGGCAGCTTTGGAGGGAGTTCTGGAAGCCTGAGTCAACCGCAAGGGTGAGCAGAGGGCACCCCAGGACGGCTGGAAGAGGACGAGAGAGGGAGGCTGAAGGAGGCTGAGCTGCGCCTCCATGACTCCGGTGGCTGTTACCACCGAGGGCCTCTGTAATGGCGGTGAAACTGTCTCCACCCCAGGTAGCCAGCCCCTCGCCAGGTGGCATCACCCTCTTGCTAAAGGCCACGCACACGTCTCTCGAATTCATGAAGGGGGGCCGGGATCCCATGTTAGCTGTGCCACCTTGGGCCGGTTCCCTGATGTGCACACAGTTCCCTCCGGGGTTGTTAGCGTTTCGAGGTCACAGAAAAGGGGCATCTGTGTGAAACGGAGTCCTGCCCCAAGGGGATAAAGCCCATGGGGGCTGGCAGGTCACGAGCCCGGGGCAGTGCCTGGAACAGGTGTGCGGCAAGCAGTTGCTGCAAGCAGCTCTGTAACCATTCTTCTCTCCCAGAGATGGCTGTGTTTCAAAGAGGGAGAGAAGGAAGGGATGCTAGGTCACAAGCTACTCTTCCGACCAGAGGCTTCCAAGGTCTACTCCCGGCCAGAGCGGACGTGAGCGATGTGGGCGGGGCAGGCCCACCTGGGCTTCCTTCTCCAGCTTCGTCATGTTTAAAAACATCTGTGCGATCTCCCGGTCGAACACTCGCACTCGGTCCCAGTCCAAAAGAAGAGATCTGTCTTTATCGGCATTAACCTGGAGGGAGAAGGAGAAAAGAGGAGAGAAGGGACCCAGGTAAGCCCCCTGCCAGGAGAGAGAATCAAGGTAGATGAAGGTGGTCCTTGTCTGGGAGCAAAACGGCCCCAGCTCTGAGGTCTCACAGCCATACCTGGACAGGTGTGCCGGCGCACAGATATGCAGGCTGACACCCACCCCCGTCCCAGGGGAAGGCTGCGCTGACTCCAGGCCTCTGCCCTGGGACCAGGCAGGTGGTCTCACGAGGGGAGCCCAAAGCCGAGGCTGTGTCCTCACGGAGGGTCAGAACCTCCGCCTCGAATGCTATCCCTGCCCACCCTCCAATGCCTGGACTGCACCAGGTGGGGCCCCTCTGGGGTCCCCAGCCCTAGGTCAATCAGACTGGCTCTGTATTATGTATTAACCCTTACAAGAAGCTCACATGGAGGATTTTATTTGGAGAAAGGGCTCTAAGACTCTTAAAAGTTTGAAAGTCAGTGGCCTGTGGCCCTCGGTCCAGTCCTTGGACCCGACCATCACAACTGATGGCCCTAGGGGGGACCCACCTCGCCCCACACTGCGAAAGGGAGTTCGTTCCCGCTTCTCCAAATCCAGTGCATCCAGGCCTAACCTTATCCTGCCGCTCTGTGAAGAGTGGGGTCCCTTTCCTGGGTGCCCCGCAGACCGCTCCTCTGGGCCCTCGGCCCAGGGGCCTCTCTCCTCTGGGCCCTCGGCCTCGGGGCCGTGCGTGGCTACGATGATGATGGAAGACCCTCAGAGTCCACAGCCCGAACCTGGAAAGACCCGGTGTGCATCGGGAAAGGAAATCAAACCTTGGCCTGCAGCACCCAGTAGGTCTCCGGTTTGAAGGACTGGATTTTATCGTGTCTCTCCACGCAGAAGCCCAGGGTAGGGGTTTGACAAGGTCCAAAGGAGATGAGGGAGCTGTCTAGATCGCCGTATTTCCCCTGGAAGTATTTGGTCTGAAACCTGTAAGGCAGACGGGGAGAAAGATATCCTGGTCATGTACTTACTCAAGACGCCACCGTTAGCCATGCACGCGAATCCAGCATGGGGCTAGTGGTGGGTGCGGGGAGGAGACCGAGGCGGCTGGTCTGCTCGGAAGACGGGGGACAGGGGGAGGACACGCTCGGCATGGGGACCGGGGAGGGTGCGTGCAGGCAGAGAGGAACTGCGTGTGCACACGTGACACGGAAGGCAGGAGGGAAGAGCAGAGGCTCCCCCCATCCCGGGGCTGGGAAGCCCTTCTACTATATTCCACCCCCTCCGCCCTCTCCCGAAGACCCACACAGCGTAGACGAACGCCCTGCTTATCGAGTAGTGGCCCGTGTGGTCTATCAGCTGGACCGTTTTCTTCAGGGCTTTTAGAATGTGGACATTGGCCTAGTGTGAACCCGGCCCTGGGTGGCAAGCAGGGACCAGAAAGGCAGGGGCGCTGGCCACGGGGAGGGCAGCCGGCACCTGGTGAACGCACAGCCGATGCGCAGGTCCAGCTCCTGCCGGGCGTCCACCGACAGCGCCTCGTTGTGGTCGGGCTCGCCCAGGCGGGCCATGGCGGCGCAGATGTCCGTGTCCGTGATGGAGCTGAATCTGGCCCGGAACACCGTCTTGTCGCCACCGTGGGCTGGATTCATGATGGGCAGCACGGCATCCAGGACCTGGGGGAGCGGCCGGCGGTAACCCACCGCTCGGGTCTCCGCCTCCTGCTGCGCACCTCGCCTGTGAGGCCCGGGGCTGAGCCTCCGCGTGTGTGACTCCTTCCCCACCCTGCCACGCCCTCCTCCGGCTCCTTCCCCGTCCAGAAGCCTCGGTCTCTCCACAGCGCTCCTGCTACGTGGCTGCTCTTCCGCCCCTGACAAACCTGTTCAAACACCCCCTCCTTACTACCGCCCTCCCTCTCCCTCTCTTCTGCTCTCGTCCCCGCCCGGCCAGGAAATGCTATTGCTATGGATGCGAGGGAGCTCGGTCACAAAGTCCAGCCCACTCGACCCACTTCCCTTCCTTCGAGAGGGTGGAGTGCCAGGAGGGGAGGTGGAACTTCTGAGAGACTGGAGAAAAGCCAGGGAAGGAAAACAGAATGAGGCGGAAAAGGCAAAGGGGAGGAGGGGGAAGGGCACGGGGGGGGGGCGGGGGAGACCCCCACGATATGGGGCTTAGGGGGAGGCGGGATGTGTGGCTAAAGCGCAGCAGGGGCCTGGAGCCAGACTCACTAGGAAGGCCGCGCAGTGGGAGGGACCATGTGGCTTCTTTTCGGGGAAGAGGTGCCTTTGTTTCTGAGGGGAGACAGCCTCGTGAGCTTCCACCCCAGGAGGCAAAGGCCCCCCCCCCAGGGGAGGAGCAGCCCTGCAGGGGAGGGGCCGGGAGAGGAGTGTCTGGGAAGGCACCAAGCCAGGTCATGTTCGCTGAGGGTGCCGCGCGGGAACCTGGGGTGCCCTGAGCACCCTCTGCCACACGGAAGCATTTTCTGAGCCCCAAGAGGTGCCAGGCCGCAGATGAGAGCTGGGGGTACAGAGGCAGGAGGGTGAGCTGCGCTAGGGGACACCTCCAGCTGGGACCGGCATGGGGGCGCCACAGCCACAGCCACAGCAGAGGCAGCATCTGCTTCCCTGCAGGGAGGGGGGAGCTGGGAGGCAGGAGGGCATCTTGGGTGGGGAGAGGACACCGAAGGCTGGAGGTGAGAAAAGGAGTGAAGAACATTGCCTTGGCCAAAGGTCCCTGAAAGGCGCCCATACTGGGCCAGGATGGTGAAAACCAACCCTCTTCTTGAGACGGCTTGATTGGGACACTCCCATCCACGCAAGAAAATTCTGCCCTTTCTGTTTGCCCTCACAGTGCGCCTCGGCAGGGGAAGTAACACTCCTTCACCCTTGGTGGAGTCCGTGCATTTGAAAGTGCCCATGGGGGAACTTCCAAAATTAAGCAGGACAAAAGGCTATTTCTAAGGCAATGTAGCTGATCCCCACTGCGGCCCCAGAGCGGGGGGACTGCGGGCGAGGTCGGTGGGGAGGCCGGCAGTGAGGACCCCGGCGGGCACCCCTCTTACCTCGAAGCAGATGTTCTCCCCTTCCTTGTCACAGTCCAGCCACAGCACGATGTAGTCGCAGCCTTTGCCTTCCACCTGCCACACAGCACGCAGCGACTCGTGCCTCCGCGGCCCAGCCCTGCCGCGCCCACCCGCGGTGCTCCCGCCGGGCCCCTGCGCCCCGAGTAGGAGGGCTGGTGCCCAGAGTGGGGCCCAGGCTGAGCAGAGGAGCTGGCTGCACTTAGGCTGCCTTAGCCGCGCAGAGCGCTGAGCTTGGAACTTCGTTTGGTGGGCACGAAAAAGTCATAAATGCGATACTGCACAGAAAATGGGCTGAAATAAGCCTCGATAGTGGTTGTCTGAGTGGCATCGTACATGATTTGTTCTTCCCTCTACTTTTTTAAATTTTCCGTGTGTATGCGTTTAAAATTAGAAAAACCACCATCAGCACCAAACAATTTAAAAAACAGAATTTCCGCTCCCCAGGGCTGAGTGACAGGGCTGCCCAGGACCACTAGGCCCCTGTTTGACGGAGCAGGCCTCAAAGGCGTCTCGGTGGGCCAGCAGGGGGCACTCTCAGAAAGGGCTGCGAGGTCAGCCCAGGGCATCCAGTGAAGGCCTCCCGTTGAAGAAAGGGGGAAGGCCGCAGGAGGGGGCCTGCAGGGCAGGGGCGGGCCTCCCCGGGAGCCTGCGCTCTAGCGCGCCCCACGCACCTGCAGGAACTTCACCATGTTCAGCTTGGGGTTAGCTTCCTTCTTCTCTGTCGGGGCTTGGCTGAACAGCTCGGCGGGGTCCACCTTGTCCCACTTGTTGTACTTGCCTGCAAACCACAGCCACGGGGACATCCGAATCACACTTCCTGGCTCGCGGGGCTGGACCTCTCCGATCGTCATAACCCCAGGAGGACGGGGGTGGTCTCGCCTCAAAAACGGGGAGAGCGAGGCTGGGAGAACACGTTACCCAGGGCAACCCCACGACTGGAGGCGGCGCTGGGCCTTCGGTCCCCTGGGCTGCTGAGGCGACGCCGCGCCTTGGCCACCCACAGGAGCCACCGCTGGGCAGAGCTGCTGCTGCTCCAGGGTCACTTCAGGACAGGCCCCGTGGCTGGAAGCGCCATTCCTGGGCTGGCTCTCTTTGCCGGAGCACTGAACCATACCACTCGCACCTCTGTCTTCTCTTCCAGACTGAATTTCTCTAACTCTCCCCCTCCCTGGCACTGACAGGTGCCCGGGTGATCCCTGCGGGGAATCGATCTTTTGGGCCTCCTGTCTGGTACATCCACCTACTTCTCTATTCAGGGCCCAGTGGCCCAGCGCTGGCCGGCTTAGCCCTCTGGCTTTCTTTTAGTCTCCACTTTGTGCAGCCTGGGAGAACAGGGTCAGATAGAGTCAAGTTTAAATTTTTTTAATATGTTTTTATCTACTTTTGAGAGAGACAGAGGACGAGCAGGGGAGGGAGACACAGAATCCGAAACAGGCTCCAGGCTCTGAGCTGTCAGCACAGGGCCTGATGTGGGGCTCGAACTCATGAACCACGAGATCATGACCTGAGCCGGTCAGTTGCTTAACCGACTGAGCCACCCAGGCGCCCCAAGTCCTAGCTCCCCACCTGCCGGCTGGGGGTAAAACTCAGTCCCAATGCTTGGCAACACAACGGAATTGATGTCATTGTTGTCACTGAGCAACAAGAAGTAAGGAGACCTTGCTGTGTCACTGTCACACTTAGTCCTCAAACGATCCTGGGAAGTGGATGGCATTGTCGTAAGACCCACTTCACACACGGGGAACAGAAACTTGTAGAGGTCCCCAGTCCCAGCCAACTCTTGTCAACCACAGGGCCCTGCACCTAGCTCTGCTGGCTCTTGCAAGGTGACATAACAATGATACAAGGATGACAATGACAGCCACCAAATGACCACTGGACAGTAGTCACGCTCAGCGGGAACCACCTCCCAAATGCTACAGGGACCAGGTCCCCCTGAGGTGGCATCCCCTGCCTCCAGGAAGCACAGGAAGGAGTACAGGGCATGCAGTGACTAAGAGGTTCCTCTGGGATGGGGACCCAGGGGCACTGAGCTCCAAAGCCTGGGTTCTGGGCACCTCGCCCAGGGACCCCGGGTCACCCCTCCACAATCTGCTGGCCTCAGGACTCACGGCTTCCGCACAAACTTCTCTCCTGGAGCCCTCCCCGGGCTCCAACCAGACCCCGGGCAGCACCTCGCGGGGCTTCCCTCAGCAGGATGGGGGGTGGGCGGGGGCGTGGGGGGCTTACCCAGGAAATCCAAGGTCATCACGTGACCGCAGACAGATGTCATCTTGAAGCGGACGGGCTGGCCCGCGAAGGTCCCGGTGTACTCGTGCACTGAGCACGTTCCGTTCAGCCCTTTGCGTGAGGACATGTTTCCTGCAGAGCAGAAGCACAGCGGCGGCTGCTCTAAAGCCGCGGCCGCCGCGGAGGCCCCGGGCCCTGGCGCTGCCTCGAGGAGGGCCAGAGTACCCCGTCCCCAGAGCGGTCGGTGATGACGCTCCTTGGGCCGCTGCGGGCATCGCGTGCTGGGAAGAGGTCACGGTGCTCGGGGAAAACACCGCTGCCCACCACCCAGGATGGTGCGCTCACAGCGCGGAGTCCCGTCTCTGAGGGTCAGGAGTGCCCGCTCTGAACACTCTTGGGCCCTTTCTCTGCATTTCTGCCTCACTTCTTTCAAACCTCACTCAAAGGTGTCCAGGGACCTCATTATCGAATCCCGCGAGATTCTCCTGCGCCCCCCCAGCCAGTCCCTCAGCTGACCTTTCTTGGCCTCTGGGAGGTGGGCACATCTCAGCTCTCCCCCCACCTCTGGTGGGGTGCTAGCCCACGGTCCTGGCCAAGGGAGGCCATGGTGGACACCTGCCATTTCTGGGTACTCACCACGCAAACACCCTTCCTTTCTGCAGGGAATTCAGAGACAGGAGGGGAAGCAGCACCCCACCGACTACCCCAGGTGCCAGAGTCAGGGTAAGGAACACATGTTCCCTTTCTTAGTGTCCTGGGGTCTCAGGCGGGCCATAGCCAAGGGTCACCCTAGTGGCCACTCTTGAGTGACCTGAGGCACACAGGCTGCAGCTGTAGCAGTCATGGGTTGGGGGCAGTGGCAAGGGTCCTGTGGCGATCATGGCCGTGGCAGGGCCTCAGACTGGGGTCTAAGACTGGGGTCGCACCTAGACCAGGCTGGGGTCTTGGGCTCTATCTTCTTCCTTCCAGTGAATTCTCTTTCTGTGTAGGTTACTAGGACTGACTGCTGCTTAGGACCGACAACATGACAGGCACAGCGCTCTGACAGCGGCCTGCCTGGCGTCACGCTGTGAAGTGTGCCTGTACCGTTTTGGAGTCCCAGCCCTGGCTCACACTGGGTGTGGCAGTAAGTGCATCCCCCAGTGACTGATACCGAGGCGCTTCCTTAACACCTGCAGCCCTGAGCCAAGTCAACTCCAGAGGGCCGGAAACAGAAAGAAACGGCCACGCTCACAGACTGCCCCCGGGGCTGGTCTTCCCTACCTCGAGAGAGGATTTTAGCAATAGACTGGGCCAACGATGGCTTTTCTGCAACCATGAGCACAGTCCTCATCTTGTCTTACAGCTGCCGAAGGCTTTGGCCCTTCCCACTCCAGTTTCAGAGAGACGGCAACTAAGTTCGGAAACTGCCCTTCTGCAGCTCAACACCACGGTCAGCGCCGACTCCTGGAGAGAAGAGAAGACACGCAGAAAACAGTAATGCTTCTAACGGAACCAAACCACTGAGAAGGAAACTCGCTTTAAAAAACAAAAAACAGGGGCGCCTGGGTGGCTCAGTCAGTCAAGTGCCTGACTCTTGCTCTCAGCTCAGGTCTTGATCTCAGGGTCATGAGTTCAAGGTCGTTGGGCTCCGTGCTGGCGTAAAGCCTACTTAAAAAAAACAAACAAACCAAAACCGAAACACCCTGGCTGGCTCAGTTGGTATAGTATGTGACTCTTGATCTTGAGGTCGTGAGTTCGAGTCCTGTGTTGGGCATAGTTTACTTAAAAAACAAACAAGGGGCGGCTGGGTGGCTCAGTCGGTTCAACGTTGGGCTTTGGCCCAGGTCATGATCTCACATTTCGTGAGTTCAAGCTTCACGTCGGGCTCTCTGCCCCAGGTTCCACCCCTTAAAAGAATTCTCCAGTTTTAACTGTGACTAATTTCCTGTGATTATTTGGGGCCTATTTTTCCATTAAGGCACACTCTGATTTCAAAAGGGAAGTCAAATGAGAGTAAAAGCTGAAAGCAACGGTTTGCCAATTTCATTATACCATCGTTGTATCATACACCGTCTTAACCTTTTTGCTTTACCAACGTTATTCCCTGAAGTTTTTGCTTTTTTAAAAAAGCTGGGGCGCCTGGGTGGCTCAGTCGGTTAAGCGGCCGACTTCAGCTCAGGTCATGATCTCACAGTCTGTGAGTTCGAGCCCCGCGTCGGGCTCTGTGCTGATGGTTCATCAGAGCCTGGAGCCTGCTTCGGATTCCGTATCTCCCTCTCTCTCTGCCCTTCCCCTGCTCACACTCTGTCTCTATGTCTCTCAAAAATAAATAAAAAAAACGTTAAAAAAAAAAAAAAAGCTTACATGTATATTTTTTAAAAGGGAAAATGTATTTATGTATAGCCTTGTAGGAACTGAAAGCCCATAATCGATGGCCAGAACTGGGTTCTTTCCGTAACCTACATGGTGGGTCAGGGTTGATCTTGTTGCCTGCAAAAAGCTGAGCCTAAAGTTTGTTCTCTTACTTCAAAGGGGGAGATCAGCAGGTGCTAAGCGAGTGCTGACAGCAAACACACAGGTTAGCCTGTTACTAGCCTGTCAACTCTCAGCGGCAACACCACCAATGGTATGTGTCCTTTGGGAGACGCTGCACTTAAGGTCCTTTCTGTCAGTCTTAGGAACAAGTGAACTTGGCTTGGGAGTGGAGGCCCGGCAGTGGTCCAAACAGCATTTGGAGCCCTAGGATTTCCCACCTTAGTAACTGAACCCAACACCGGTGGAGTCAGGAAAAGAGGGAAAGAAGGCCGCTCCTCTGGAGATAAGCAATTGCTACCGTCTGCTACTTTGTTTAATCTTGCAACAGCTCGGCAAGGGGGGCCTTGTAAAATTTTTTTTAACCATGATTAAACGGAGGTTCAGAACAATTCGGGCTAGTGCCAGGTGACCTTGGCCAAGGCTCTGGGGACCCCAGTGGCCATCAAGCTCAGGTTGGGCTGACTTCTCCACCTCCAGTTCCCAAAGGCTTTGTGTTAAAGAGGCCAGATAAGGCCATCGCCTTCCTTTCTTTTTACCTGCGAGAAATGACCGCCCCTGGATTCTAGCTGTTTTGTTCACAAAAGGAACTTCCCTCACCTCCATCAATAACTCGGAGAGACACACCCGGTTGCCCTCACGACTGAGCCAGGGCCCAGGAGGCGGCGAGTGGAGCGTGCCTTGACTTGGCCCCCACCGCTGCACGGCCTCCCCGAACCTCAGTTTCCCTACTCGTGACAACAGATTCAGAAAACAGAACCCACATCAAAGAGCCGCGGGACAGGTCGACGAAGGAGAGTATTAACTGCAGCGCCTACTGCTTCCACGCACCGGACTAAGCGCTGGCCGATCGTCACCTCCCTGAACCCCCAATGCAAGCCCCGGGGCGGGAAAGAGGCGGCGAGAATGCAAGGAGGTCCTCTCCCAAGCCCCGGGCCTGGGAACCCCTCGGCGCCCGGCCAGCATTCGGGAAACGTGCCCCCAGAAGGCCGGCGCTTCCCACTTCCCCGCGCCGCCCGCCGCTCACCCGCAGCCCCACCGCGGCTCCCGGCTCAGCTCCCGCTTCAGCTTTCGTTCGGGAGGGGGGTGGGGGCGGACTCGGCAACCTCTACTTCCGGGTCCGGCCGCTGCTGGCGTACCTTCGTCTGAACCCCGGTGCGCGCACGTCCGCGTCCGAGAGTTCCGTGGCTCCCACGTTCCGGAAGCACGGTCTCCGGTCAGGCCTTCCTTGCTCGCCGCGGTGGGTCTGGATCCCCAAACTCTTCAGTCCAGAACCCTCCTCGCAGCGGTCCTTGGAGGGGGGTGTCCCCAAACCTCCATCCTGACCCCTTCGCGCGACCTCCCCAATTCCTCCGCCTTATTCTCCACTACCGCTGATGCAAAAATGACAGTTGTTATAATGGTTATAAAAGCCGGATAAGCGTGAAAATATATGTGCTGTTAATAATTAAAACTTTTGTGGAATGAACGTTTGTGGAATGAACGAATGAACTGTGTAAACTATATCTGCAAGACGAATTGGGCAATGAAAGCAATTTTTTGTGTGTGTTAAAGCATTAGGATTATGGAAAGCTTAAAATAATTTTCATGACCTTAAAATGTCTTTTAAAGAAGAGCATATACACATTCCCCTCGCTCTTTCCCCAACCTGCCTTTATTGAAATACTAGTCCTGATAGATGCTCTGGAAAAAGAAAAGGTTTATGGTCAAGTGACGGTTGGGAAGTGCCGAAATTTAAAAGTCACAACGAGATTCGTTTTCAAAAGAGAACGCCTGATTCCAAACCCACTTCTTGGCAGGGTCTCCATCTCCAAAATGGCAACTTCGTTTTCCTGACTGCTCAAGCTCAGGGCTTGAAAGCAGCCTGGATTTCTCTTTCTCTCACTTGTTGCCCGTCCAAAAAATCCTGCCGTCTCTGTCTCCAAAATACGTTTGAGATCCCAACAGTCCTCCCAGTTTCCACTGCCACCATCCCGATCCACGCTCCAACTCCCTGATCCAAGTCCGTCTCCTGGACTCCCCCGGGAGTTTACTGTAGGGTTCACTACGGTCTGTTCTCCACACCCTCACAGCAGTCAGGACTAAGATTGGATCTAAGGGCTGCGGCCAGTTGGCAGAGAGGCAGCACCGGAGCCCCTCCGCTGTTTTAATCCCGTTTGGGTTCATTCGGCCCACCAGGAGGTAAGACCTGAGGCCAGCAGGGGGCGCTAAGTAGCTGAGAAACTGCAGCTACCCGCCCTGCTCTCTGCCTGGAGAGCCCTGCAGCCTTCCCACAG
Source organism: Paradoxurus hermaphroditus (assembly GCA_004024585.1). Classification (NCBI taxonomy): domain Eukaryota; kingdom Metazoa; phylum Chordata; class Mammalia; order Carnivora; family Viverridae; genus Paradoxurus; species Paradoxurus hermaphroditus. The sequence goes on from PITB01006898.1 coordinate 81,593, forward strand.
ATCTCCCAGGGACCTGCAGGTCAGGCCTTCCTGCCGACCCTCAGGTTGACAACGACCCAGATTCAGAGACGAGCCCTTCGACCTTCCTTCCTTACTGCACAGGCGCCTGGTAGTGGTGGATGGGATACCTGAGAGCTCCCGGACCTCTCTTGTCTCTTCTTGATGGGGTTTTGGAGTGATGGGGGACTGGAGCTGACGGTCGAGAAAGGATTCTTAAGACACCTTTGGTGCAAAAAAAGGTGATTTTATTAAAACCCGGGGACAGGACCCGTGGGCTGCCTTGGGGTCCTGGCAGGTGACTGATTATATACCTTCAGGTTGGGAGGGGGTTAGGGGCAGCGTTAAGTCTCTAGGAATTTTGGAAGCAAGTTTTCCGGGACCTTGAGGGGCTAGCTGTTGTTAAGAAAAGGTCATTTATTACTGTCTAGTAAGAACTCAGGCAGGAGACCCTTTAGACGTGTATCGGTGGGCCATAAGCTTGGAGTACAATTGCCAACATATATCTTGGGGGAGGGGTAAGATAAAGGAAGATTCCAAAGGAATCACAGCTGCCTGGAGGTGGCCGAGGAGGCTGGGCTGTGGGGCAGACACCAGAGCACCATAGCTTCTGATTCTGTGCGTATGGCGCGCTCAGCTGTGTTGGTTCTCCAGGCCCCAGACACGCTGGCTTCTTCTGTTTCCAAACACACACCACACTCTCCTGAAGCAGGGCTTTCCCACACACTCCCGTCTCTGCCTGGTACGTACACCCTACACATTGTGGGGCTGGCTCATTCCACCCTTCAGGGATCACCCCATTTTCCCCTTCCCAGGGCGTCTTTGATGACCCCTACTCCATAGTAGTCTTCCAGGGAGTCCCTCCCAGGCACTTACTAAGACGCGTAGATATAATTATACCAGACCCCTAAACAAGATGGGCGCCGGCACCTCACACAGTTGAAAATCCACATACAACTTAAAAAAAAAAGTTTTTAATGTTCATTTTTGAAAGACAGGCAGAGCGTGAGGGGGGGAGGGGAAGAGAGAGAGGGAGACACAGAATCCGAAGCAGGTGCTAAATTCTGAGCTGTCAGCACAGAGCCTGATTCGGGGCTCGAATTCACAGACTGCAAGATCATGACCTGAACTGAAGTCGGACGCTTAACCAACTGAGCCACTCAGGTGCCCTGAAAATCTGCATATCACTTTTGAGTCCCTCCAAATTTAATTCCTAATAACCTTCTGTTGACTGGAAGACTTACCGATAACATGAACAGTCAAGTAACACATATTTTGTATGTTATATATATTATATACTGTATTCTGACAATAAAGTAAGCTGGAGAAAAGAAAATGTTATTAAGAAAATCATAAGGAAGAAAGAAAACTTTTCTAGTACTGTCCTATATCTATACATCAGTGAACCTACGCAGTTCAAACCAGAATTGTTCAAGGGTCAACTGTGCTTGTTTAGGATTCCCCACTAGACTCTAAGTTCCATGGGGACGGGGACCATGGATATTCACAGTGGCTGCTCTTGACCAAAGAGTCTCAAAAAACAATCTAAGTGAAAGAAGAGGTGATCTAAAAATCCAGATCCCAATTTCTTCTAAAATGTCAGTAAACGTGGCTTCCCCAGTTAGGAGCGCAAGCCTGGGATATTGTGATTTATGATAAGAAATAAATATTTGATCTTCCAGTTCCTGGCAGAGATCTCCTGAAACCTTTGGGGTTTCTTAAGTGATGAGAATGACAGAAGAGTGTTTTATTCTTCATAATAAGCCCCAGAAAACACACCTGCAAGGGTGGGGTGTGGGTGGGCGCGTAGCCGGTGGGCAATTCTTCCTGCTTCCTTTCCTGCCTTGGAAGTGGATTACTTTCACTTGGGCTGGGAGCTCCTTGGGTACCTACTGTCAGAATGTACAGACACCAGAAGGAGCTGATAGGCAGACTGCCAGCCCCAAGGGAGACAAAGTCACAGTTGGGTGTTTTTCTGTACTCTGGTTGCAGATGTGGATCACTTTTCAGCCCTTTCTAGAATTAAAAATGAGTTCGTGGGGCACCTGGGTGGCTCAGTCGGTTACCAGTCAGACCCTTGATTTGGCTCAGGTCATGATCTCAAATTCCTGGGATCGAGCCCCAAGCTGTGAGTGCAAAGCCTGCTTGGGATTCTCTCTCTCCCTCTCTCTTTGCCCCTCTCCCACTCAGGTGCACGCTCTCGATTAAAAAATAATTAAACTTAAAAAATGTGTTCTTATCTCAGTGTCTGGTTCTGCTTATGGTCCTTGAGCGGAGAGAGCGGCTCGGATCACCTACCCCCCTGGAGTGACCTTTTCCTTTATTTTTTTTTCTTGCTTTTGCCTCCAACACATGAAGAATTGAGGGCCCCCTTCACTCCCTGGGCTTCCCTCTGTGCCTATGGCTTGCTGGAAAAGTTCTAGAATGAGAAGAGGAGAGAAGGGATGATGGAGTGAGGGGGTTGATTTCATGTGGTGCAAGGGATGTCCAGTTTCAACATTAGTTCTAGGTGTGTTTTCTGTGATGTTGTCTCTGATGGCATTAGCACTTAAACCAGCTTACTCGTGAAAGTAGGTGGCCCTCACCTTGTGCGTGAGCATCTTCCAGTCTGTGGAGGGCCCGAACAAAACAGAGAGAGGGAGGAAGGTGGCACCCTGAGAAAGCGCCCCTTTCTGCTTCCTGTCTGCCTGCTGAAGTGGGACATTGGGCTTCTCCCGCCCTTGGATGGGGCTTTATGCCATCGGCTCTCCTGGTTCTCAGGCTTTTGGACTCAGACTGAGGGGCATCACTGGCTTTCCTGGGTCTACAACCCGCACATGGTAGATCGTGGGGCTGCTCAGTCTCCATAATCGGGAGAGGCAATCCCTCATAATAAATCTCTTCCTATGTGTATATCCTATCGGTTCTGTTTCTCTGGAGAACCCGATTAACTGAAGGACGTAAGTCTTCATCTGAACATCCCAACAGCCTCCAGCTGCCCAACCTGCATGGCTTTGTGGGTAGCACAGAGCAGAGAGCAGGCCCCAGGGCTTCGGGAAGTGCTTGGTGAGGGGGTGAAACTCAGGTGGATCAGGGACAGGACCAACAGAACGTCTAGGTGCAGGGCCTGGCCGAGGAGTGGGCCGAGGACCAGGAGATTCTGGCATACCCACTCCCTGGGAAGACTATTGTGAAGAGCAGAGTGTCGGGAGAGCTGGATTGGGGCCTCTGCAGGGCGCTGATGGGGGGAAAAGGCTGCTCTACCTCTGTCCCCTCCTACCCCGGGTCCCAGATGGGGGCCCCCAAGCCTCTATTGGTGCTTCCTTCTCAGAAGTTGTGGGTCCCTATGACTATTCGAGGAGGAAAGGGGGCTGGGTTTGGTGGGAGGGAATGGCAGGAGCATGGAAGGGGACAGCGTATCCCACTCACCCCAGAACTCCAGGATTTCTGCTGCACAAACCAGGTGTTTCCACCCCCGGAGGATGAGTCCTCTCTACCGATTCACCAGCAATGTCAACTTGGGCAAGAGCCATATTTCTGTGGAGCTCAGCTTCCTCAGGAGGACGGTGAGGTTACTCTACCTCAGAGATCCCACCTTGCAGGCTGGCCTCCTGGGCAGTGGTCCGTGAGCCTCAGGCAGGTGCTTCCTCCCCGGGCGCTTCTGTGGGGCCAAGGAAAGAGCCACAAGGGCTGCCCTGTGCCCGTTCCCCAACCGACACTGCAAACTCAAGAAACTTCAGGAAAGTGGTGGCCGAGAACCAGTCATAAAAGACCCCACCCCTGGGAGGGCAC
>PITB01006899.1:0-63573 GCA_004024585.1 Paradoxurus hermaphroditus
GCGGGGTGCCGGGCTTGCCCGCGGGGTCTGGGGGGGGACGGGGAGTGTGCGCGGGGTGCCGGGGTGGCGCGCGGGGTCTGGGCGGAGAAGGCGACGCCCGCCGGGGTGCTCTCTCTGGCCAGCCTGGTGGCCCTCCGGAGACCCTGCATCTCACTCCAGACCTGCCGGGTCTCCTGTCGCCCTGGCCCCCCACCCTTCTACCCTGGCTCCGGAACCCTCCCTGGAGCATTGGAGAAAGGTTTCCCAAGATCTTCATGAAAGGTCTTTACAATGAAGTCATGTCTAGAGTGTTCTAGAACATCCTCTGCAGAGATCTACTTTTCCGCGGTATTAAATGTGCTCCTGGCGGCAAGGCTGAGAAGGCGACTAGCTGGCCTGGCTTGGTCCAAGAATATCTGAAACACGAGTAGGAAGCAACTAGGCAAAGGGGAGAGGAGAGTGTCCTGCCTGGGGGAAGCAGCATGTGCAAAGGCCCTGCGGGTGGCAGGGGAAATGGGATAAATGAGAGAGTGGCTGCGGCCGAGGGAGCAAGGTGAGGATGTTGTTTGACATGAGGCTGGAGAAACAGATTATTGCAGGTTCTGAGACTTGGCCCGCTTTGTTTGTTTATTTTTTAACCTGAATTCAGCCTGCAGTGCTTCCCTTAAATTGGCAGGATCAGAGCCTTACATGGGCTAAATTTCGAAAAGCAAATTCAGCTCTATTTTCATTTTGGAACAAAACCCCGTTGACTTGGTGCAGGAGGATCTGAAAGACAAGAAGCCAGTTCTCACACTCATGAGCGGTTTCTAGAAAATCCAAGCCTGGGACAAATTGGATTGATGAAGAAGAAACACCCTTGGCTGACTTGGGATGTTTTGTATGTTTTTAAATGTCATTGCTTTTTTAGTAAACAATATTCCAGTGAAAGGAGAGGGCTTGACAAAAAGAGCCATGGTGGTTAGGGGAAGGGGGAAAGTAAGAAAAAACCTCAGATATTATCTTAGAATTTGGGTGCTTTTGTCCTAAGTGCCAGCTCAGAGAACTCTTTGCTCCTAATTAAGGGTGAATGTCTTATTTCTCCATATCCTCAGAGGGTTAGAAAAGAAAACATTTTTTTTTAATTTTTTTAATGTTTATTTATTTTTGAGACAGAGAGAGACAGAGCATGAGTGGGGGAGGGGCAGAGAGAGAGGGAGACACAGAATCCGAAGCAGGCTCCAGGCTCTGAGACATCAGCACAGAGCCCGACGTGGGGCTCGAACTCACAGACCACGAGGTCATGACCCGAGCTGAAGTCGGCCCCTTAACCGACTGAGCCACCCAGGCGCCCCAGAAAACATTTTTAACTTTGAAGCCTCCTCCTGAAAACTGGTGGTTTTTTCATTGAGATGCAGTCCGTGTAAACTTTACCATTTAAAAATTTATAATCAGTGGTCTTAGTATATTCATTTTGTCGTTCCACCATCACCGCTATCTAACTCCTGAAACGAAATCCCATACCTCTTAGCAGTCAATCCATTGTTACGTTTTCACTATAGTATTTTTTTTTTTTTGCCTGACGTTGACTCACGAGCATGAAGCTGAATGCAAGTAGAATAAGTCGGAGTTAGTATTAACTTTAGAACCATGTATACTATTGTACCAACTTTAATTTGTTTGAAAGAAATATTTCTGCCATCCATGAGGCTTTAGAGTTTCACCCTATTATAACTGCTAAGTGGAATGCTAAATGGATACGGATCAATTTTTTGTGCCTACCTGGCTCGGGGTGGGTTCTAGAAACTTGAAGGCAGAACTATCATTCAACCAGGAGAGGGAAATAGCAACCCCGGAGTCTTTTTCTTGTTACTCCTTGCCCAAAATGCCTCTGTTTCCCCCCTTCTCCTTCCTTTCCTTCTCCCTGCTTCCCCAATCACACTTCCTTTCAAGAAACTCCATTTACTGAGGTCCCGCTTTTATAATGGAGTTACTGCAGCGTTATCACCTACGTTATGAAAGGATTCTTTTCTTCACCAAATACATGCTTAACGGCCACCGCTTTCCACACTTAGTTGTTTGTGCTCCATTAGTGATGGAGGCAAGGAGGAGAAACGTTCGGCTAGACTCGATGTGTCACAGACATCTGGAGAGAGACCTGGCGTTATTAAAAACCCACCGACTCGTTAAAAAAGAAGTCAATGAGTTACATTCAAATGAAAAACGTTTAGTTTACATTTGACTAATGAGATACGCATCTCCTGTGTGACAGAGGGCTGCGACTGTATTTTTTCCTTTTTTCTACCCTGCTTTTAAAATACTTTTGAGGGGCGCCTGGCTGGCTCAGTCGGTTGAGCATCCGACTTCAGCTCAGGTCATGATCTCACAGTTCATGAGTTCAAGCCCCCCATTGGGCTAACGGCTGTCACCTTGTCAATGCAGAGCCCACTTTGGATCCTCTATTCCCCTCTCTCTGCCTCTCCCAAAATAAAATAAACCCAAAAATAACCCAAAAATAAAATATTAAAAAAAGGTATATTTTGTTATTTCTGTCCCCAGGGGGATTTTCCTAGTTGTTACTTTGCTATTGAGAGGCAGTATGATACAGTGGTTAGGATCGCCGAGATAGAGCCAAGATGCCTGGTTTTGTGTCCCAGCGTGTGATCTTGCACAAATAATTAATACAAAATCTTAACTATAAATAAGGATGATAATAACACCTGCATCATAGAGTCCTCCTAAGGATTAATTTAATGAATATTTGTGAAGCCATTTGAAGAACACCTGGTCCAAAGTAAACACTATATAAGTGTTTGATAAATAAAACTAGTGATTTTAGGTTGTTTGTATCGTCGTTTAAAAATATGCTTTGTATGATTTCAGTCTTGAAATGTTTTTTGATTCATCTTGTAGCTCAGCATTTGATCAGTTTTACAAATGTCCTTTGCGTGTCTAAAATGAATGTGTATTCTGCATTTTGCCAGACTGTGCCTTGGCCCTTACATCAAGGGTGTTAATTTTGTCACTTAAGTCTTCTATGTTCTTTCCAGTTTTTTCCTGTTTTATCAATTACTGAGGAGGATAGTGGTTAAAATTTTCATAAACACTGTGGATTTTTTCCAGTTCTCCCTGTAGTTTTATTAAAATTGCCTTTTTATAGTCTAGAGTTGTTATTTATTTGCTTAAAATTATTTTCTATTACTCACGAAGTAACTATCATAACAGAACCTGTTCTTCTCTGGCGATGCCTTTTTAAATAACAACTTTATTGAAATATGATTCAGATTCTGTACAATTTGCCCTTTTAAAGTGTGTGATTCACTGGTCTTTAGTATACTCACAGAGTTATGAATCACTGTGCACCATTTTAGAACATTTTTTTTGCCCCCAAATAAACCCTATTCCCATTAGCATTTATTTACTTGTTTCTCCTCAACCCCCCAACGCCTAGGCAACTACTTTCCGTCTCTGTGAATTTGCCTGTTTCAGACATTTCATGTAAACGGACTCCTACACTGTGTGAGCTTTTGCGACCGCCTGCTTTCACTTAGCAGAACGTTTGTATCCATTTGTGGTATGTGTCAGTCCTTCATTTCATTTCACTGCCAAATGATATTCTTTTCTATGGATATTCATACCATACTTTGTTGATCCAATGATCAGTCGCCGGTCATTGGGTAGATTCTACTTTTTGGCTATGATAAACACAGTTTTATAATTGTGAGCTTAATTTATTATTTATTATAGGTCTTGCTTTGAACATTCATACAGATTTTCTTTTATATAATTTGCTTATTTAAATTCAAGTTAGTTAACATACAGTGTAGTATTGGTTTCTGGAGTAGAACCCAGTAATTCATCACTTACCTATAACACCCAGGGCATGTAGAGAAGCCTTTATGTAAACATGCGTTTTCAGTTCTCTTGGGCATTCACCTAAGAGTATGACTGCTGGGTCGCACGGTAACTCTATCAGAAACTGCTGTCAACGTTGAGAAGCTGCTAGATGGTTTTCCAAAACAGCCCCACCCTTTTATATTTCCACCGGCATTGTTTGAGGGTTCCACTTTATCTACTTCCTCACCATCCTTAGGTCAAAAAAATGTCTTTTTGACCATAGCCATCCTAGCGGAGATGAAGGAGTAGCTCATCGCGGTTTTGATTTGCATTTCGCTGTCGCCTAACAATGTCGAGCATGTTTTTATTGGGCCGTTTCTCTAAAGATGTCTGTTCAGAGCCTTTGCCCATTTTTAAAATACCATTTTACCCATTTTTAAATATACAATTCCGTGGCACTTAAGTACATTCACATTGTCGTGAGGTCATCACCACCATCCCTCTCCAGGACTTTGTCATCTTTCCCAACTGGAAGTCTGTACCCATTATGCATTAATTCTCTACCTTCCCCACCCCAAGCCCTGGTAACCCCCATTCTATTTTTTATCTCTATGAACTTGACTAACTTACTTCCCTTAATAGAATGTCTTCAAGATATATCCATGTTGTAGCATGTCAAAATTTCCTTCTTTTTAAGGGTAATTAATATTCCATTGTATGTATATACCGCATTTGGTGTATTCATTCATCCGTTGATGGACTCGTTGGTTGCGTGGCAAATGGTTGTTGGAAATAATACTGCTATGAACATATGCAAATATCATTCAAGTCCCTGCTTTTACTTCTGTGGGCAAATACCCAGAAGCAGAATTGCTGGATCATGTGGTAATTCCATGTTTAATTTTTTTGCGGAGTCACCATCCCGTTTTCCACAACAATGGCCCCATTTTACAGTCCCACCAGGAAGGCATGCGGGTTCGATTTTTTTCTCTACAGATCTACCAACTCTGTTATTTTCTGTTGTTTCTTTTTTTCAGTAGCCATCCTAATGGGTGTGAAGTGGGATTTAATTGTAGTTTTGATTTGCATTTCCCTGATGGTTACAATGCTGAGCATCTTTTCATGTTCTGTCGGCCATTTGTACATCTTCTTCGGAGAAACATCTTTTCAAGTCCTTGGCCCATTTTTAGTCAGGTTGCTTGGTCTCTTTAATTGTCGTTGAGTTGTTGGAGTTCTTTACCCACTGGATATTCAAGTTTCTTATTAGATGCGTATTTGCAGAAATGTTCTTTCATTCCGTGCGTTGTCTTTTTCACTTCATTGATTTTTTTTCTCTGACGCAAAAAGGTTTTAAGTTTGATGAAGTTCAGTTTGTATATTTTCTCCTTGGTTGTGTGCGCCCTTGGTGTTATGTCTAAGAAACCGTGGCATGATCCAAGATCACAAAGATTTCCTATGTTTTCTCCTCAGTGTTACGGTCCTCGCTCTTCCATTTAGGCCTTTGATTCGCTTTGAGTGAATTATTGGGTAAAGGGTGAGGCGGGAGTCCAACTTCGGTCTTCCGCCCGTGCCTGTGGAGTTGACCCAGCACCATGTCTCGGAAAGGTTCTTCTTTTCCCATTAGAGGGTCTCGATCACCCATGTTGAAAATCAGTCCACTGTAAGTGTGAAGACTTATTTCTAGAATCTCATTCTTTCCTTTGGGTCTTTTTATCAACTTACAATTTTTCCATCTTTTTTGTCTCTTTACTACGTTTTGAGTGATTTCTTCTGATCTCTGTTTCGAGGATAAATTCTTTGTTCAGTTGTGGCTGACATGCAGCCAAAAGCATCCATTGCATTTTTTGATTTCTCATTGGATCTTTAATTTCTAGAAGTCCTACCTGGTTCTCTTTCAATTCAGCTAAGCCACTGTTTGTAGTTTTCTATTCTTTGCAGATGGTTTCAGACTTGTCTTTTGTTCCTCTGAATATAGTAATTATCATTGTTTTATAATCCGTGCTTGTCAGTAGCACTGTTAGTTCTATCTTTAGGTCAGTTTCTGCTGGACCTTGTATACGTTGTTTCTCACTTGTGGTGACTCGTTCCCTGTACACTTAGCTGTGTTTTAGTGGTGCGGTCATTGCCTTTGAGAACATATTTGCGTGAGATTTCCCGAAGCCTAAGATGAAGGTATTGCTTTCCCTCCAGACAAGATTTACATTTGTTCCCGAGAAATGTCCGTCTCAAGCCACTTTAGACTAAATTCATGGCTTAAAGCATCTTAGACGTCAGTTTTTGTTAGGACGACGTGTCCCAGTGAGTATGAGCGCTTGGGTTTCTAGCACACAGACAGCTCTTAACAGTCCCTTGAGAATCAAGGGAGGGAATGTTGTTTATCCTCGCTGGATGACTCCTATCCTGAGAGCCCCACCCCTCAGGGTCCCAGCTTTGTGTATTTATGTGTGCGTGTGATGATGGTGGAGAGGAGAGGAGGGGTCAGTGGCATTCTCTACCTCATGTGAGCCCTGGGCTTTCACTTTTAGCCCCCTCATTCAAGGGCTTGGCTATCAACGCATCGGTTAAATTTCATAATATTTGTTTCCAGATAGGCAAATGCTATTAATACAAAAGGGTCTTGGGACACCGGCTTCTCCAGGCAGGGCCATCAAGTATAGTTGTGCAGATTGTGTACTGCACACAGCACCACGTCTCAGGGAGGACCAGTCGCCTACAGATATGTTTATTGTGAAACATTTTTGCATTTTTCTTGTAACTTTGATTCCAAAGCTGGAGGACTATAGTAGTTATTATAATTATTTCGGAGTCGATAACAGTTCAAGGGGCTCATTCTTTTTTTAACGTTTATTTATTTTTGAGAGACAGAGGGACAGAGCATGAGCAGGGGAAGGGCAGAGAGAGAGAGGCCGACACAGAATCCGAAGCAGGCTCCAGGCTCTGATGAGCCATCAGCACAGAGCCCGACGCGGGGCTCGAACTCACAGACCGTGAGATCATGACCTGAGCCGAAGTCGGACGCCCAACCGACTGAGCCACCCGGGAGCCCCGGTCTCATTCTAATAAAGTCAATATATGATGATAATTTGCTAATAGACGGAAGTGAAGCGTCTCATCCTAACTGGGTTCTTTCCTCCCCTCTGCCTGAAACTCGGCAGGGTCATCCAAGGCATTGCTTCCTCTCTACGGGAGGCTCCCAGAGACCACAGCGCTCCCTCCTCCGCCAGGATTTTCTTGCCTACAGCTCCCTTTCGCTTCCAGCCTCAGTTTCCAGCTCCGCCTGACTTCCTCCTCCCATTCCGCTCGGCTGTCCCACGTTTTTTGAGGCTCACCGCATGCCCGCATACTCACGCGCGGCAGGAGGCCACGGTGACCCAACGTGGCCTCCGCCGCCTCGTCCAATCCGGGAGAGGTGGCAGCAAGCCCAAGTGAACTGGTCGTGGGGCGGGCCTGATAATGTTCTGAGACGCTAGGACAGAGAGGAGGGAGGCACCCCGCTGTGCCTGGGGTCACCCCGGGGCAGGGCAGGCGGAAGAAGGCAGACCCGAGTCCTACATCAGGGCCCCGAACACCAACGGACCCGACTCAGGACAGCTGGGACACGGAGCCTCACCCCACGGTGTTTGTCAAACAGCTTCTAAAAGGAAGATTTGAAGGGTTTATCCAGATAAACCTGCCAAAGCGGATGGTTACATTTTTTTTAAAGAAGACAGAAGCAGGGCGCCCGGGTGGCTCAGCCAGTTAAGCATCCACCTCTTGGTTTCGGCTCAGGTCGTGATCTCACGGTTTTGTGAATTCAGGCCCCACATCAGGCTTGGGATTCTCTCTCTCCCTCTCTCTCTCTCTGCCCCTCCGCTCCTTGTGCTGTCTCTGTGTCTCTCTGATTAAGTAAATAAACTTAAAAATTAAAAAAAAGGAGAAGAAGAAGTCATTAAAGACAACAGGCGCACAAAACAAATTAAGACCCCAAAGTAATTGTCATCCCCAGGGATGCGTACAGCAGGGTAGTCACCGCTCTGGGGGCTTCGGGCAAGCAGGAGACGACAGGTGTGAAAGGTGTCTGCCAGAGAGAGCGTCTGCTGAGGTCAGATTCCTCCGGATCCTGGAGTAAGCCTGTGCTCCTGCTCGTTCCCCCACAGGGAAGCTTTTTGTGCTGGAGTCTCAGGACGGCTCGCGGGGCCTCGAGCTGGAGGGGGCTCGGCTGTCCTGCCAGCGCAGGGGTGCCCACCTGGTGTCTGCGGACGAGCTGCGGAGGGTGGTCCAGGACTGCGCCTTCGCGGTGTGCGCCACGGGCTGGCTGGCGGATGGCACCCTGGGGTAAGTCCGGCATGCCGGGGCCCGGCTCTCCTTCCCAGTCACCCCCCACCACCACCACCCCGCCCGGGCTTCTGCGGGGGCTCAGTCACCGTTCTGATGTGCCAGGACTGGCCGTGGGCAGTGACTTCCAGCACCTTCTTGTTGTGAGTTCACGGAGGAAACCGTTTTTCTGGAGTTCTGTCACCGTTCCCCCCACCCCCTACTTTGTTGTTTTGCATTTTCTGTCCAAGTTACAAAACTAATACGTGCTTGTGAAAATTTCAAATCCTACAGACACGTATCAGGTGCAAAGTGACTTTCTCTCTCCTTCCCCCACCTCAGAGGTAATGACTGTGAACTGTTTGGTGTCTCTTCTGTATCTCTTTTTTCTCTCTGGGGAGTCACCTACATACCTATGAACAGGAGGGTGGGACGGCTACGCGTTACTCCGGTCAAAGACCGGGGCCCGTGTCCTCTCCCTGTGAGTCAGGGGGCAGCAGGGAACGGCCTTGACCAACAGAACACAGCAGGAGCGATACCCTGTGACTTCTGAGGTTAGGCCGGAAAAATCCACGCCCAGATTTCCAGGACACTCGCTTTTGAGATGTCATCTAAGATGTCTGCCTCCTGAGAGGGCCATGCTGTGAGGAAGCCCAGGCCGCAGGGAGACGCCCCGCAGAGGTGCCCTCACCGACAACCCCACTCGGTGTCCGGGTCCAAAGCCGGCACTCACTGCCGCAGATGTGAGCGAAGGTGCCTCCGCGTGATTCTTGCCCCCCCCCCCCCCCCCCCCCCCCCCCCCCCCCCCCCCCCCCGCCCCCCGGCCGTTGGGTTCTCGCCAGCCCGTGAGCCTTCCCAGCTCGGGCCCTAGACGTTACAGATCCGAGACAAGCCATTCCCCTTGTGCCCCGAGTTCCCGACCGAAGGAATCCTTGCGGAGAAATAATTCTTGCGGCCAGCGAGGAGAAAACTTCCCATTAGTTCTGGTCGCTGCTTCCTGAGGCATAGTCAGGAAAGGCAGGAGCCGTTCCACTGTCTCCTTCGTGCCACAGGAATGCGAAAGAGCAGAGCGGGCTCCAACGACTACTTGGGTTGATAATAACCTCGAGGATGGGCTGGGAGATGGCCACGGACAACACACACAACCGGGTTGGCTGACATTTCCGATCGGGCCGCACGTGAAGCAGCGGCTTAACGAAGAGGACAAGCAAGGCTACCTCCAGAGCTTTCCAGTGAATCCGGAACCATGGGCTCTCTGCCTTACGTTGTACATCCGGGTTCCGAACGGACAAAGAGGTCCTGTGCATGCGTATTTCCACCAGGTAGTCGAGCATGGATATTTTTCATAACGTTGTTCCCGTCATTGCCTCAGACGACCAGGGTTTTTAGGAATTCTGAAGAGCCAGCTTGGAGCCAGGCTCAGGTCTCCCAGGCCTGACGGACCAGGAGTGGGTCTTTGGAAAGGTCTGTCCTCTCTGGGTTTGCGGTAAAGTGTTGGGACATATTGGTAGATCTCTACATTGCTTAGATGATATTTCTTTGTAGCAAACAGGCTTCCTTGATGGTTTTACAGCACAACCTGTTAAAAATAAAACTATTGTAATGTTTCTGGAGCCAAGAAGCATTTGATCGTCAGTACATACGTTCCAGCTGTCCCCCCTCCACGCTGAAGGCCAATTATTAAATGCACGGTGCATCTTACAATGGATGGCGTAGTAGGTGTGATCTGTATCTCCATGAATTTAAGTTGACTAAACACATAAATCCAGAGAGGGATGAAGCCTAGGGTAGTGAATCTTGGGGGCCGCTTGCTTCCTGGACGTTTTTGCACACCCCATAAAGGATGACTGAAAAAAAAAAAAAACCGGGCAGCAATTTAGATAGCCTCATAGGACGAGGACAGAGATTGGAATTCAGGTTTTGTGTAGGCAGGGCCAGTAGAGTCCTTCGCTTTGGGCCGGGACATTTCAGGGCTGTACCCCAGGGGTAAGGGTAAACTGGAAGAAGTAGACCGGCCCTCTGGACACTGCAGCATCGCTTAAAACCTTCTGGAGCCATGAGGGTTCCTTCCTTCAGAAGCTTGAGAGGAGACTAGAGATCCAGTGTTCCACATAGCCAGTGGAACAGATTTTAAAAACCCTCTCTAGAAGGGTAACATTATCCTAGGCAATTCATTTCCACAAACAGTTTTAGAAAGCATAGGATTTGCCATGCAATAGAACATTTTGAAAATTATTTTTTAAATGTTCATTTTTGAGATGAAGACAGATAGATTGTGAACGGGGGAGGGGCAGAGAGAGAGGGAGACACAGAATCTGAAGCAGGCTCCAAGCTCCGAGCCGTCAGCACAGAGCCCAGCACAGGGCTCAAACTCAAACTGTGAGATCGTGACCTGAGCCGAAGTTGGACACTTAACCGACTGAGCCACCCGGGTGCCCTGCCACACAATATAACATAACCAGTTACATAAGGAGACAAGGCAACCGGAAAAAAGATAGAGAACGGAAACTCTAGATATTAACATTGGTAGATACAGACTTTAAAATAACTTTTTCAAATGTTCGAAGATACAGAAGGCAAGAAGGAGAATTTTGGCAAAAGATTGAAACTATGAAAATAACCAAGTGGAAACTCCAGAAGTGAAACATACAAAAACTAAAACGAAGAACATTATGAATGGATCTAATGCTGATTTTTAAAAAGCCAAGGAGAAAATTTGTGAACTGGAAGATATTTCAGGAAGTATCCAGGATAAAAAAAAAAGAAGAAGAAGAAAGGATAAAAAATACAGATGGAACAAAAGCAATATGAGACTTACCTACAACTGAAGAAAAACATCCAGGCGTAGATTCAGAAAGCCCTACAAAACATGAGTGGGACAAATAAATTCACAACTTGGCACACCATGGTGAAGCTGATAAGAATATGATATAAAGGAAAAATATTAAAAGCAGTGAGAAGAAAAGGTACCTGCCAAGGAGTGACAATAAATGGACAATGAAAACCCAAAAACAATTGAATGATACTTTCAAAGGGCTGAAAGAAAATGGTTGCCAACCTAGAATTTTATACCCAGTGAATATATCTTCTAGGAATAAAAGTAAAATAAAGTCATTTTCAGACAGACAAAAAGTGAGAAAATTCATTATATCAGACTTGCACTGAAAGAAACACTAAAGGCTAATCTTCAGGCAAGAGGATAGTAGTTACAGGTGGAAGGATGGAGATGCAAAAAGGAAATGAATGGAAAGAATAAATATACGGGTGAATTGAAATTGCATAATTACATACAGCAATAATAATGGTACTAAGCACTAAATGGCATATAAGTCAGGAAGCGTTAAAATATGTTAATACATAGTATTTTAATTTTTTTATGTTTATTTTTGAGAGAGAGAGACAGAGCATGAGCAGGAGAAGGGCAGAGAGAGAGGGAGACACAGAACCCGAAGCAGGCTCCAGGCTCCACGCTGTCAGCACAGAGCCCGACGCGGGGCTCGAACTCACGAACTGCGAGATCATGACCTGAGCTGAAGTCAGACGCTTAACTGGCTGAGCCACCCGGGTGCCCCAACACATAGTATTTTAAGTATTTTTAAACTGTATTGCTGGAGAAGAGGGTGAAAGTAATATTAAAAATCAATAAGTCAAGGAGAATGGATAATCTTCAGAGTAGCCACTAAAAGGATAGTAAAAGGATGTATAACTTACAGAGCCATACAGAAAAAGAGAATGCCAAAAAAAGAATTCAAACAATCAAAACAGGGGAAAGAAAAGAGAGGAAGAAAGAATGTGCAGAACTACTAGAAAGATGGCAGCTTTCAGTGGACAGAGATCTGTGATTAAATTATATGAAAAGAGATGGGATGCTTCATTTAGAAAACAAAGATTTTCAAAAAATTCTACTGCTTGCTCTTTACCAAAGATGCCCCTAAGTGTATCATGGGGCGAAAATAAATTTTGGTGTGTTAAGTACATGTACGCAGAAGTGAATGATACTAAAACCATAACATACGCAAACTCGTACGATGCTACAAAAGCTGTACCTCGAGGGAAACGTAAAGCATTTAGGAGAGAGGAAAGGCTAAAGGTTTATAAACTAAGCAATGATCTGTCTAAAGAACAGAAAAACAAACCCCCTCACGAAGAAGGGAACTAATAAGAAAAACAGCATTTTGTGAAAAACAACAATAACAACACACACACACACACACACACATACACAAGAAAAGATCGATGATGTATTGCCTCCGAAACTTGAATCGATACCTACGGCCTCAACTGAAGCATCACCTGTGTCTTCCTGATTGTAGACCTTTTTTGGGGGAGAGTATTTCCCTATCAAGGCTTTTAGCCGAAGACCCTAAATCAGAAAAATCTCTGCTAGTTCAGAAGTGACAGCAGAAAAGAATTGTGCTTGCCCACTCTGAGTCCTCCTAACACAGCGTCTTCTTTGTTTCAGGACGACCGTGTGCAGCAGGGGGAGTGGTGAGCAGCAAACCGCGAGAGCCGTTGACGTGAGAATTGAAGGCCCTCCAGCTCCTGGTGGCACGTACAATGCCCTTTGTATTAAGGATGAAGGTCAGTGCCAGAACCCTTGCAGAGGTTCTGGAAGGTGTGCGTGGTGGGTGCCATCTGAGGTTGCATTCTCCCGAAGCAGACCTTGAGACGAGAAAGTCTTCCAAAGAAGTGCCAGTGAGGCAGTGGGTGAAGAAAGGAAGTGGACCAGGCAGCGGTGCAATACTCCGCAAAGTCCACAGTGGCGGTGAGGTGAGGGGTAACCGACCTTGGCCTGGTCCTACAGAGGATCTCGGGAGACAGCGGAGGTCACCAGTTTCTCTGATCGGGGGTGAAAAGCAGGGGTATTTATACCCCTGCACCTGTCAGTCGTTGGTTGAGGGCTGCTTCAGGGAGATGCGAATAATTCCCAGGATCTTCTGGTGTATGTGTGTTGGCAAAGGGTCCCAGCGGCCTGAGTGCCACCCCCCAGCAAAGATCTGCAGGTGCCCGCCAGGAGCCCGTGTGCACGGAAACGGTCCGGGCGTCTAGGTGATACAGGGCAGACCCCTTGACGGCACCGCTACAGTTGCTGATACAGCTTGCCCTTCAGTCTCTCTTCGTGGTGAACGTCACACTAAAAAGGAAAAACAAAATCATTTTGCCCCGAAAGGAAATTTAAAAGGATTTAGGGAACTGCTTCTGGGGCGGCAAATTCTGCTTCCCTCCGGGAAATCAGCTGAGTGGCGAGGAGAAAACCACACAGGAGTCTCTGGGGCAGCATTTCGTGGGCACTGATATCGGAATACCTTCATTATCAGAAACACGCGCTGTCGAGAGGGGACGTCCATGCAAATGGAGCGAAAGGCAGCCGCTTCCTCTTCCGTCAGAGAAATCAGCATACGTACCACGTGGCTGCACGTTGGTCTCATGTGGGAAGTTTTAAGAAATACCGATTTCTGGGTGCCAGCCCTAGACATTCAGATAGAAGCGTTCTGGGCATTAGGGTTTCGTGTGTTTTGTTTTTTTTTTAAGTTCTTCAGTGACTTGAACACATAGTCCAGCTCGAGAGCCATTTTCCTAACGCAGAGCGTCCCAAACCTCTCCGATGATGAGACATACCAAACGAACCTGTTAGAAATACAACCCCTTGGGCATTCTAGAGGCGCCAAATCCTAGTCTCCAGGGAAGGGGTCAGAGGAGGTGGGAAATCAGAGAGCCGGGTGAGCCCAAGGCCCCGGCTGGCGCCCGTTGGATGCTTATCGGTGACAGGTTTCTCTGCTCCTGCGCGTTCTTCCTCCAGAAGGGTTTCTTCTCTGCTAATTGCCCTGGAAGAGAGTGCTCGGAAGAGTCTCCTGATATGTGCCCAGTGGAGGGACCCAATGACGTGGCCTCGCTCTGCGGGGCTTGGGGAGAACAATACCCACGGTTGGGTTTTCAAAACCACCTAAGCAAATTAAAATGATCCTTTGCAGCCCAAACATAGGCAAAAGCTCGGATCGCTGAGCGAGACAGGACAGCGGCAAAAGACCACGAGCACGACTCTCTCCCTTCAGTCATCTCAGGGAATCTGTGAGGGTTCTGAGGCTTTTCTTTCCCTGCCGAACAAGAGGCATCCGTGAGCTCTCACTACGTAACTAACACCCCACAACGTAGTGGCTTTAAATAACTATTTATTTAGTGCATTCATTTTTTTGGAACGGAAGTTCGTGCTTTCCTGCTGGTCTTGGTTGGGCTCACTTATGAGTCTTCAGTCAGCTGCTGGTTGGGTGGCCTTGCTTCTGGGGGTTGGCGGCTGTTGGCGAGGGCGCCAGGGCCAGGCTATCCAACGGGGTATCCTGGGCTCCCCGCCCCGCAGGCCTTCCGACAGGCCCCTTTTGCCCACAATCGCGGGGCATGAATCCAGAGGTTGGAAACACCCATTCTCATCCAACAGGGCGCCAAGCTCAAAGCCGCGATAGCCACTCCAGAGTTATTGAGTTTTTGCCAAACCAGCGGATTGTGCCTTCTGGTACACGGCACTCAGAGGAACACAGCTTCAGGTCAGGGGCGTTCCTGCCAAACGTGCCCAGCTTGAATCCCATCATGAGGGAACGCTGGCCGAACTCAAATTGAGAAGCAGTCTACAAGACGACTTAAAAAATGTCTGGGAGGAGCCAGGCAAAGCAACTGTTCTAGATTAAAATAGACTCAAAATGCAAATGTCATTTGTGAACCGGGGCCAGATCCTGGACCAGAAAGAAACAGCTATAGTTGATGAAATCTGAATATGGATTATGAATTAGGTCGTAGTGTTGTAACTGGACTGCAGTTGTGGAAGAAAATATCCCTGTTCTAGAAAATGTGTACCAAGGTGTTAGGCACATATATGTACACCATATCTACAACTTGCTCTCAAATGCTTCAGAAAAGAATTACAGATATAGATGTATATACATATTTATATATGTATATGTGGATACATATGTTTGTCTCTGTATAAATAGGTATCTATATTTTTCATCCATCTATCTAGAGAGAGAAATGATAAAGCAAATGGGCAAAATGAAAACACATTGGTAAATCCAGATAAATGGTTTTTTGGGGGTTTTGTTTCTTTTAATGTTTATTTTGAGAGAGGGCAAATGCGAGTGGGGAGGGGCAGGGAGAGAGAGAGAGAGGGAGAGAGAATCCCAAGGAGGCTTTGTGCTTTCAGCCCCAAGCACAACACAGGTCTCGATCGCATGAACCGTGAGTCGGACGTGGATACTTAACAGACTGAGTCACCCGTGTGCCCCTGGATAAACTGTTCCGTGGGAAATCCTTATTCTTATAATTTTTCTGAAACTTTGAAACTATGTAAAAATAAAAAATTTCCAACAAAGAGAATGGTCCACAAGGTTCTCCAAAAACAACAGGAATAACAACAACAGGAAACCCAAAAAACACTCTGAGTCACGGGAACCACCATGGGAAGCCAATTCACGATGGCTGTCAGCCTACATGAAGGGTGATACTGTTTTAGCAGGGTGAGCACTGTGTGTGGCTCATTAGTGCTCCAGAGCCCTGCTTCCCAGAACAGTTTGCCTGAGCCGAGCCTGGCCTCCCCTCACCTCCAGGTCAACAGGGATGGCCTTATACGGGGGAGACTGGAGTCTTGGTCCTACAGTCCTGATTTATGAGGAGGCTTCGGGTGGGCCATGAAGGGGGCTGAGGAACGCATGCTGAGAGGGTTTCAGAGATGAAGGGCTGCTCTCTCTTGAGCATTCTAGAAAAGTAGAATGGATTCCCCCAAAGTCACTCAGAGAGCGCCTTCCCCGTTCAGGCTCCCTTTCTTCCTTTTGAAAGAGGCTATAAACCACTCCCACAGCGTCCTCGCCCTCCTCAGTGGAGCCGTTACTTCTCCTCAGTGGAGCCTTTGTTGACAGCGCAGTCAACAAGGAAATCTGTGTGCTGAAGGTGGAAGGCCTTAGCAGAAGCCGAGGGGAACGGGCGGCTCCTTGAGGCTCCTGTGGCGGCGTAGGTGGGGTGTGGTCCAGCACACGCACCAGGGCAGTCTCGTCTCCTCAGGCTGCCTTTTTCCTGCTGACGCTTCATGGCACTTAACCCTGGGCCGCTGCTCGTCTGTGGCAAGATGGGAAGGAAGAAGCGTGCTCACTCCGAAAATGGCCGACGTGGGCCTCGTGAAGAGCGCGGAAGGAAAACAGGGCCCGGGGACTATCCAGGCAGCTTCCTTCCTGGGTTTCTGATTTGAAATAAAGCTCATCGTGAATGTAGGCTTTTCTTATTTTCCTTCCAGTATTTTTGTTTCACTGACGGTGAATTTCCAGACCTCTGGGGACCTCACTTAAACTAATAAGTGAAGTTATTTTTAACCAGCTGGATGCCGGTGAAGTAAGCGGCCTCCACGTGGGTTCTCTGGCTCTGCTTCTCTTGGCGGCTTGTCCGGGCGGTCGCGGGCGTCTCCCCTTGCCTTCTCCCCGTCGCACCCCCAAGGCTCCACGTAAGGCGCGCTTCTGTCCCCTCCTTGGCCTGGCTGCTCCTTCCTACCGCGCCTTACCTGCTCAGCCCTGCCCCCCGCGTCCCCTGCATCCTGGACTGCTGCCTCGATTTCCCCTCAACTCGGAAAAGGAATGTCATCAAGTAGGGAGCTGGAGGCTCACAGTTCTCAAGTCCGCCTGGAGGAGGCCCTGGGCCTCAGGATTGGCTTTGGGGAAATTCCCCCACGGCTTTGAGGAGACTGCAGTCAATGAACTGAACTGTTCTGAACGGCCGATAGAACCGGGTGAGTTCAGGTTCTCCCAAGGGAGCGGGAAGGACTCTGAGCCTGACCATTGATCTGGTATTGGCCACGTGTTTGTTTATTTGTCCAGGATAGTACCAAGTCCGGGGCCCAGACTCGTGGGTGCTTCAGATAGACAGAGGGAGAAAGAGAGAGAGGACTCATCCCCTCCCTCAAAGAACCGACAGGGTACAAAGATAATTAAGAGGCGAGGGTGTTTCTGTAACACAGCAGAGGAGGGTAATTAGAGGTTCCTGAGGTGGAATTGAGAGGGGGTTGTCGCGTGCGGATAGCGATTAGGGAAGGGGAGAGAGGACATTGCAGACGAGAGAACAGGTGACGAGGGGCCACAGACACGGAAGCCAGTGGTTCCAGGGAGACCGGCTCTGGGAGAGCCATACCACTAACGCTTCAAGGAGTGAACTGGGTTCAGGACAGCCCTGGGGGCCTGAGTGGCTGCCGGGCACTGTGAGGTGGCTGCGGAAGGCGGCCCAAATAGTCCCCGCGGCAGGAAGCAGTGATGTGCCCTCTTCTACCACCCACGTCCCCAGGCCTGGACAGCGTCCGCTCTCGCTTTCCCAGGACTGAGTTCTCCAATCCAAAACCTTGGGCTAGGTCAGTCCTGACGCACAAACAGTCAGTTCCCAGGAATGCCAGATGTCTGGGCAGCCCAAGAAATGGTGCCAATGAGTCCTTAGCGCCTGGGGCAGATAACTGTGATGTCTTTGTGACCTGGGGCCGTAGGCACCAACAACTGGACAGACCTCTCTGCCTCCCCGCTACTCACAAGAGCCGGGGGCTGTGCTCTGGACCCATGGGTGCATTTAGAGAGCCCTTGCTGGGCGTGCCGGTTTGTGGTGACTGTGAGGAGGAGCCCCAAGTCCGGCCTCACAGACACACACAGGGGCTCCCAGAGCTGAGCCCGCCAGGGGAACCTTGCTTCTCGAGACGTGGAGGTACTTCGCTGTGGGGTCTTCCACGACAGCCTCTGGGCCAGTAAGCGTCACTTGGTGACCATCTGTCGGTAGCTTTCCTAGAAAGTGTCCTCCTCATGGGGCTCCAAGGTCTAGAGAAAGAGCTCCTGGAGCAAGACGTGCTCTAGTTATGGCCACACGAACGTGTACAGGCTCTCATCACAAGGGCGTACGATACTCTCCGAATCCTCCAGCAGCTTCTACAGGCTCAGAGGGCTGCGAGTCCTTCAGTGATAGGAATGGGGGTCGCCCTTGCTCTAAAGCCCAGGTTCTCTGCTCTGTGACACAGCGTGCGGAGCTTCCCTGACCCGCCGGGGGGGGGGGGGGAGCTGCTGCCCTGGCAGCCAGCATGGCGTCGCAGGGGGAGCCCCTGCTCCCAGAACCGGGCCCCCGACCAGTGTTTGCTCGCGGCCCACAATTTCCAGCTGTACTTCTGTTTATGTTTGACGAGGATCAATAACGTGGATTCCCTGGCCTTTATGTCTCATCTTTCGTTGGTAAGGGGAGCTGAGAGAAACTTCGGGGCGTGGGGAGGATCCTGAGTACCAGAGAGGAAGTGCAGAAGGCTCCGTGATGGGTCAGGGGAGGTGGGCCTGGGCCACCTCTCAGTGCGGCCAGAGTCGCATGGACTGCGATGGAGCGTTTTCATTCTAGAACATTCTCTCCTTGAGAGCCCGTGATCAAAGCTACGAGGATTTCTGACTCAATGCAGTTCAGATACAGAGCTACTTTCTTCTTTCTCTCTCCCGGGCACCTCCCTGGATCCATCAAAGCCTGATCTGCCTCAGTTTACTCAATAGTAAGATCACTTGCAGGCCTGTCTTCCCAGACGTGGGGACTCAGAGCCACACAGCTAGCTCTCCTGGTGTGACTTTTGGGTGACTCATCAACTTACCACAGACGTCTGGCCTCTTCCTCTTAACATTCTCCGTCAGTAAAGCACTCATGAGCGTTCCTCTCTGTGCGTAGAGGCCAAGAGTTTCCGGTGGACTTTACAGATAAAAATGTTTTGGTTTGTTTTTTGTTTTCTTTTTAAAGATATTTTTTCTCAAGTGATCTCTATACCCAACGTGGGGCTCGAACTTACAATCCCAAGATCCAGAGTCACACGCTCCACCAAGACTCAGCCAGCCACGTGCCTCTACAGATAACACTGTTTAATGGAAGAAGCAACACTCATCTATGACTTTAGACCCAGGAGGCACTGGGTCGGTGCAGCTGTGGCAAGGAGAGGGAGGGTAGCTGGAGGCCGTGCTCAGAACTACCTTCTACACCCAAACTATGAATGGGGTCGCCTCTGGGCACTGGACAGCGTGGATCTAGGGGAGGGGCTGTTCTCAATTCCTACTTTTTTTTTCTTAAAGCATATGTATTCATTTTGAGAGAATGAGACAGAGCATGTGCACGAGCAGGGGAGAGGCAGAGGGAGAGTCCCAAGCAGGCTGTGTGCTGTCAGCGCAGAGCCCAACGTGGGGCTCGATCTCACGAACCATAAGATCATGACCCGAGCCAAGATCAAGAGTCAGGGAAGCTTAACGGATTGAGCCACCCAGCCATCCCTCACTGTCTACTTTTAATACTACTGTGCTGAGTGAAATTTTGACCATGATTGCAAGAGGAAGAAGGAAGGAAAAAAGTAGATAAGTGGGGGAGAGAAGAAGGAAGAAATAGCAAATAGAATGGGGACCTAGGACAAGGAAAATCTTCCAAGACTTATTAGGCAGGTCTCGGAATATGTATACATGACCTACTGTATGTCATAAAAACTATACTTCGTACAGTAAAGAGTAAGCTCTTTGTGTTTGAGGAACAGTGTGCCTAGGTTATTCAAGTGACAGGAGGAGTGGCCCAAGGTAGGGCTGGAGAGGTGGAGAAGAGAGCTGGCTACGTGGGGGGTGAGGAAAGTGGATTGCATTTTAAAAGAAAATAGGAAATTGTTGCCAAGTTCTCAGCTAGAAGCTGATTCCTGAAAAATTTTCTCATCCTTTTGACTGCTAACCGTTAGTCCAGGAAGCCATCGGGAACCTCCAAACTTTATGCAAAGTGCTCTGAGCCCTCAGTTTATGACGAGAATGTTAATTGGAGCTAAACCACATTGTGCTCAGAAGAAACAACCCCTCCGACACAGGAGTGCACGGCGATTAGACTCGCGGGCTCTGTGCCCAGAATCCCTGCGTTCACATTGGACTCTGTCACTTCCCCGCCTCGGGAATAATATATTAGAAATAATAATGTTCGTATCTATGACATAGAGCTGTCAGAAGGACAGAATAGGATAATGCAAGCAAATCACTTCGAGTGTGACCTACCAAATACAATCAGCCACTGGTTAGTACCTAGCTGCACAGAAACTAGCAATACAGGGTGATAGTGACGTGGTTTCTCCACCTGGAAGTCACCCTATTTCCAATAAAGGAACGCATCATTTCTTTCAAAATCATTGAGCAAAGTTTAATATGCGTACACCGTGCAACCAAGCAATTCCATGCCTAGGTATTGGCCCAAGAGAAACAGATGACCACACAAAAATGGGTATGGAAATGTTCATGGCATTTTTATCATAAAAGGCAAAACCCAGAAGCAGCCCACATGCCCATCGACTGGTGAATAAAGCAAAAAATTGTGGTACACCCATATCACGGGTTGTTATTTGGCAATAAAAAGAACGAGATATTAGTACCTGTAAAATATGGTTAAATAACATTATGCTAAATGAAGAAGCTCGACATAAAAGGTTATGTGCTATGTTATACATACCATATTATTCCACTTGAATGAAATTCCAGAAAAGGCGAAACTACCAGTGACAGAAAGTACAAGAGTGGTTGCTTGGGCTGAGGTTTGGGAGGGTACCCAAAGCCAAGAGCGAGGAGGAAGTAGTTTAGGATAGCTGTTCTGTACTTAATTTTGGTGGTGGTTACACAATTGTACACATTTATGAAAAACTTATTGAACTGTGCGATTAAAATTGGTGACTTTTATTCATATAAATAATAATAAAAGAAAAAAGAGGACAAAAAAATAAAAGCTGCTAGCTTTACAAATTCCAAAGTTCTGCATTTCCAGAGCTTTCCTGCCTGTACTATCTCATTTCATTCTCAAAGCAATCCCGTGGGGAGAGTATGAGCAGTCTTTTTAATTCAGATGATGAAACTGAAGAACCGAGAGGTTCGGGGCACTGTCTTTGGGTCACCCAGCTCCTGGAAGATGCAGGTGGGAGCTGGCCCCCAAGCCCCTTCCTGTCCCTGCTCATCCAAGTTCTGTGCAGCAGGTCCCACAGTCCTGCCTGATGCACCCGTCTCCACCACTTCTGCTGCTGACCCTGAGTCAAATTTTTGACTTCAGGAAGAGACTATTAAGAGCTAACACCAGGGCACCTGGGTGGTGGCTCAGTCGGTGAAGCGTCCAACTCTTGATTTCGGTTCCGGTCATGATCTCATGATTCGGGAGTTCGAGACCTACATCGGATAGTGCGGAGCCTGCTTGGGATTCTCTCCCTCTCTGCCCCTCCCGCACTCGTGCTTGCACACGTACATACTCTCTCTCTCTCAAAATAAGATAAATATTTCAGAGCTAATACCTGCCGTAGCACCCACTGTGTTAACCTGCGTTCCCTTATTTAACCCTCACGACAACCGCACAGAGGGTTACCGTCGTTACTCTTATCTCACGGATGAGGAAACTAGAGCACAGCAAGGTCAAGTACCTTGCCCGAAGTCATCCAGCTGGTAGGTCGAGGAGCGAGGAGTCAGACCCAGACACTAAAGGAGTTTGTTTTCTGAGGCGTTTCTTCTCTTTACCCTCAGGCCGCTCATCTTCCTGGGCACTCTGTTCCTGCTGTTCCAGCTGATAGTCGGAGGCCCGGCCTGCGGTTCCCTGGGACATTCCTGTCTAGGCTCGTAGTTTCACTGTAATTATTAACAGGGCCCCCTCCCGTTTTTAAACGTGTCCCAATATGGATGATAAATTATATGGCCACCCTAGCTGTTATCAGGACAGGCTCGAATTAGAGGCAACCCCCCACCCCCCGCCCCGAGAACCCCCTTTACCGAAAGGGGAGCGTGTGTGAATGGCAGAAGAGCCCTGCGTGGATCTGGGCTTCCCCCTGCTCGTCACAGAGGCCCCCTTGTCTCTGGAGCCCAGATAACCCTGACAGATCCAGAAATGCAGCCCACGCCCACGGGTCAGGGGACGCTTCCAACAAGTCCTCTCGTGTCGCCATCTGAACTTGAACTGGTCATCGGCTACGCTCACCGGCCAAAGCCTGACCCCGAGAGTTCGTATCCATCAGCCGTCCCTCTGCGTTCGCAACTCTGCCGGCTTCTTCTCACCTCGACCGAAGCCTCTGTCACTGGCCGCCGTTGCCATATCAACAGTGGGAAACACGGGCCCATATCTGCTCTGATCTCCTCATGAACCATTTGGTTTTGCTCTTCTTCGGGACCTCAGATGGCACCCAGTTCCTGTTCAGCCGTCGCGTGCATGGCTGCATTTGGTTGGAGGCAACCGGGCGTTCGATTGCCGTCATTGCTTGAAGAGCGGCTCCAAAGACCGTGAGTCTCTCTTTGCTTAGGAAATGGAACTCATTTTGTGTGTGTGTCCCGTTAAGTTGCAGGCATGTAGCGGGCACCGGGCCAGGCGTAAGGCCATTTGATTCTGGTAAAGACCATACGAGATAGGTATCATTAGCCCCACGTTCCAGTTTTAATCTATTTTCTTTTTTTCTTTTTAACGTTTATTTATTTTTGAGAGACAGAGCATGAGCAGGGGAAGGGCAGAGAGAGAGGCAGACACAGAATCGGAAGCAGGCTCCAGGCTCTGAGCCATCAGCACAGAGCCCGACGCGGGGCTCGAACCCACAGACCGCGAGATCATGACCTGAGCCGAAGTCGGCCGCCCAACCGACTGAGCCACCCAGGCGCCCCTAATCTATTTTCTAATTATAACCATGAACAGGAAGCCTAAAGAAACTGAAAATCATTCCCGATCAGTCTGCCCTGAGAGAGTGCTTCCACATCAGACAGACCTTTTTACCCTGCGTTTTCATTGAGTTCACCAAGCCGGGATTCTCCGGACGATATGTGGGTTTGCATTCTGGTTTTTTCTCTCCATAACGTACATCTTCCCAGGACGCCGCGTATGCTCCTAAGGACGATTTTTTACTGGCTGTTACAACAGTCTATTACGAACGTACCATAAGTTGGACATTCTCCTGTTCTCAGACATTTTGTTAGTTGTAGGGCTTTCACTATAATAAATAATACCGTGTTCGAACGTCCTTATACATATATCTCTCCGCCCCTCTTTAATTATTTCAGGCTCCTTTTATAGCCACAATTTATCAGGAACTGTGTCAGAAATTGCACTAAGACGTTGTCTATTGTGTGCTGCATCAGACAGGGTCGCCTACAACAGAAAGACAATCCCCACCCCACCCCCTCACCCTCAGCCCCCCCCCCAGCCCCCAACCAAGAGCCTGTTAGTACTTAGCAGCACACCACTGGTCAACTGGAATCAGCAAGCAAGCAGAGAATTATAATGCAAGTGAAAGGCGTTGACATTTCAAAAGAGAGGGAATTACTTTAAGGAGTCAGAGCAAATGAAACTGTTGAGAAAATAATTCATATGCTCATCGCATGGCTACCTTTAGCTGCCATCCTGCTCTCTCCTCCCCTTCATGGCCCTAAAATTCCTCTATATTCATGGTCTCTGAGATCTCACCTCCCGTCGTCCCTTCATCCCCCTGTCCACTGCGCCCTGGCCTCTGTCCTATCACGTGAGTGCAAGTGCTCTCACCAGGGCCACTGCTGGCTTCCCTACGGATGACCGTCGTGCAGCCTTAAGTACTCGATCACGCCTTCGTCCTTGAATCTGCCTTGAATCTTGAATCTGTGAAATGAATCACATTTGCCTCTGACTTCCACTGGGTCTCCTTGGTATCTGTCTGGCCGCAGTGGTGACCCGTCTGAACTCTTCGTTCTCTGCTCACCCCCCAGGGCTCCCCGCTGGCCCTCATCTCCCCTCGCTCAGCACTTCATTCACCCCAAGTCATTTTCTCAAGCCTACGTCTCTCCACTAAGCCTCGGATTCCACACACGCAGCTTCGTGATGCTTCTTTGAGAACGTCAGAGCCCACCAGCCCTGCCCTGTGCTCATGTTCCTTGCCCTCCTTACCCTCTCCCTTGCCCCGTCCTCGCCTTCACTCCCACAACTTTTCTGTTGTAAGTTCCACAAAAAGCTCGCTTGTCAGTATCTCCCAGATACACCTCCCTCTTGCCACCTGCGTGTCCCGTCAGCTCCTGTCCTGCTCTCCTGCACGTCTCCAGCGGCCTCCTAACTGCTCCTTTGGGTTTCAGATTGTCTCCTCAATCCGTTGTCTACACTGTGACGGTGCTCCTTCTAAAGTGCCTTGGGGATTGTGTTCTCTCCTGTTGAAGCTCTTTAATTGTCCCCTCTTCTCCGGCGGACAAATTCCAGACTTCCTAGCTGGCTCACAGAGGCCGCTGTAAACTCACGCCTGCCTCCCTCCCTTGCATTTTATGCTTCAGTCTTACGAACTGATTTCCATCCCTCATAATGAGAAAGGCTCAGATATCAAAATACGTTTTAAAGTTATAGTAGGCAAAATCATTTGGCACCGTAGAGAGGCACAGTAGGATAAATCCTTCAATGCGAAAGGCTGGAAGTACCCAGACAGACCCCACGTGCATGAGTGTTAGTATCTAGTGGGAGTATATTGGTACACAGTGGATGGTGAGACTTGCGATCTGCGGAAGAAGGAAGGGTGGAGTCTTCAATGGTACTAAGTGATTGGTTAAGAATTTAGGAAGGTAAGACAATGCTTTGTTGTACTGATATAAGGAGATATCTTATAGATTGAAAAGGTAAAGACCACAATGGAGAAATACTTTTAAGAAATACAGTTGGTCAGTAAATAGTCAACTCCTTTTTGCCAATTTACACATATGCATGTTTGTATAAGAAATCACTTTTTTAGTTCATGAAATTGTCCAGTTTATGAAAATGGTAGTCCCCAGTGTGCTGAGGACAAACAGGCGAGATTATATACCACGGAGGGGTATAGATTCTTAAAACACACAAGCTTTCAAAATACGTACGCCCTTTCAAAACTTCGTGGGGCGCCTGGATGGCTCGTTGGTTGAGCATCCGACTTCGGCCCAAGCCCTGATCTCAGGGACCATGAGTTCAAGCCCCGCGTCGGGCTCTGTGCTGACAGCTCGGAGCCTGGAGCCTGCTTCAGATTCTGTGTCTCCTGCTGTCTCTGTCCCTCTCCTGCTTACATTCTGTCTGTCTCTCTCCAAAATAAACATTAAAAAAATATTTTTAAAAATTCATACACCCTTTCATCCGTCGATTCTACTTTGAGCATTTTATTCTAAGGAAGTGAGCTTGGATAAGTACAAAAGTATGTTACAAGGATATTCATTACTTAATGGGGAAATTGGAAACAAAGTTAATGTCTAACAATATGAGTCCATACAAATGGACTAATAAATTTGTATGTAAATTTGTATGTAAATTTGTATGTAATTTGTATGTAAATCCATACAAATGGCTTAATATATAGTCATTTACAAGTAAATTCCAATAATACCACTATTTGTTGATAGGGAAAATATCACAGTATAATGTCAATAAGCTACAAAACAAAAGAGTTATATCGTTACATACTGTGTGTATGCGCATGCGTGCGCAAAACCGAAAACAAAACCCTTGTTAACAGTGGCGATCGTTGGTCAAATCCACGGAGAATCTTTATTTTTCCTGTGGTAATTTTTCCCTGTGATTTTTTCAGGTTTTCTGGCTTGCATAAGAAATACCCATATGGATAATTTTTAAATTTCTTATCGTGAAAACTTTCAAACAACAACAGGAAGAATAGGATCACGAATCCCCGACATTTTGCCAACTTGATTTCATCCATTTTCTCCACTGTTTTTCTCCCATCGAGATATTTTTTTTCTCCCACTGAGATATTTTAAAACACATGCCAGACATTATATCATTTCATTCTAGAACTTTTGAAAATTATTTTTAGGAGGGGAAACTCAGGAACTGGGACCGTGTAGACTCCCCGTGACAGCAACCGATTTGAATTTATGGACTGACACAGTAAATGTGACGGCATACGAGCTTGCCCACACCTCTCGAATCCTGTAATACTTCCAAGGTAGAAAGTCTGCAAGTTGGAAGCCACTCCCTTAAAAGGCACGGATCCTTGTCAAATGCAGTTTCCCTGGGAGGTTGTGGGTCATTTTCACCCGTTTATAGGCCATGCTGAATAAATGACAGACTTGCTGGAGGGGAGGTGTTTTTTTAAATTAACTTATTTCATGGAGGGATCATTTATACCCGCAGTACACAGATCTTAAGTTTGACGCGTTTTGACAAATGTATACACCTGTGCGGTCAACACCCAGTTGAGACTCAGAACACTTCCTTTCACCCAGAAAGTTCCCTGGAGCCTTTTCCAAAAATCCCCTGCCCGTCCTCATTCCGGCAGAGCCAAGGCCATCTCTGTTGATTCCCATCACCGTAGATTAGTTTAACCTGCGTTGGGGGGTAGGTTTTTTTTTTTTTTTTTTTTTTTATCTAGAGCAATAGTTCTCCAAGAATGGTCCCTGGACCAAATAGTCCCTGGGGACCTGTTAGAAATACAAATTCTTGGTCCCTAACCATGACCTACTACTGAGTTAGAAATGCAGAAACACAACAGTGTATATGTGTGTGTGTGTGTGTGTGTGTGAGAGAGAGAGAGAGAGAGAGAGAGAGCGAGTGTATGTGTGTGTTTGTGCACACGTGTGCCCTACAAGCCTTCAGGTGATTCTGATCACGTTCAAGTTTGAAGAGCACCCATGTGGCGAGCTTGGGGACTAAGAACAAGTGGGGCAGGGCACAGTGGGGAGGGCAGCGCCGGCTGTGTATGGGGTGACTAGGGTGCGAGGGAACAGGGTAGGTGATCGCAGAAGACAGCTTCTTCACGTAGCTCGGATAACACCCAAAAGGAAAGAGGAAAGACTGAACGTTTGTGTAAGAATGTCTACGTGTGGGTTTTGCAAAGGAATAATGAGGGTCTGTAGGCTTACAGTTTCTCCCAAGAAAAGCACCAAGTTTTATATGAGTTCTACACCCTGTGGAAACTGGGTTTCACAAGCTGCGATCGGCAAATGAGTCGTTTATTCATATTATTTTACAGACAAGATCTTTCATAAAGATCTCTTTTCTTGGAAGGGAAAATAATAGAAATCGCTCTTTGGGTCGAACTTGCTGAAACCCAGCTTTTTGGGGTCGGAGAAATCCACAGACCGCAGTCCTCACCTGCGGAATAATCGAGAGGTGGCAGTAAACACTGCCCACGTGTAAGTTTCCCTCAAGAGAATAGGATCCAGGTACACGGCCGGCGGTTTTCCATAGCTCCCTTGTGAGCTTCCAGACGGGAAGGTTAATGAAAAGAACTAATTCAAGCGGCGCCTGGACGTGGGCGGCGTTTCTGGCCTGCGCTTGGTTGTGTTAACACATGGAGCTGTTGTCCGGGGGTTTTTGAAATCACGCCACCTGAGAAGCCGTGTGTTTCCCGTCTTGAGCGTTTGTGGGAAATTCAGAGCTGGATGGGGTGTGTACGCAGACTCTCAGGAGCGCGGCTGTCTGAGGGAGACGATCCCGTGGACCTGGCAGGGCGTGAGTGTGGCCTGAAGTTCCCCTTCGTGGGCTCTCGGAGCAGTCACTCTGCTCTCGGATTTTCCTTCCAAGGAGCTGGCGCTGTGTCCCACAGACAGAACTCTGTGAGACCCGTAGTAGTTTCCAGTCCCTCGATGGGGAGCGTTTGACCAAGAGATTTCCAGAACTAGATCCTGGTAAGAGAAGAGAACATCGGGATGTCCACCATGAGTCCTCGCCAGCCCAGGGTGGTGGAGACAGTGAGGGAGGCCGTAGCCCCTGAGGTGGTAGCTGGGATTCGGGCCAGCCTTGCTTGACTGAGGCTTGGTCCATTCTTCCCAAGATGCCCTGCTCAGATGGAGTGAACCCAGGGATGATGCCTCTCTGCTCAGCTGGGGGGACCCCTGGATGCGTGGCAATTTTCCGGTGGCCACTTGTTCCTACTCGCCCCAGACGTGAAGCAAACACTTGATCTCCTGGGCTTCACAGTCAAGGCAATTCGGGTCAAAATGCGGGACTCCGTGCCAGCTTCCTGGAGCACAACCACACCATTTTTCACTCAAAATCTCCCGGGTTAAAGAGCATGCAATGACTCCCTTTGAGAAAGTGCCACCAAAATTCCAAGCTGACAGGCTAATCGGGGCGGCTTAAAGCACAAGTTCTGTTTTCTGTTTTCATCTTTTTTTTAAGCGCGTCTTCTTTTAAGCATTATACTTCTCAGGTAATTTGGCAGGAAGGCTTTCCCTTCCAACATAAAACTAGAAGAGGAAATTCAAATTAAAATTTATTTCCTTTCTTTGAAAAAGAAAAAAGAAAAGCATCACCACATCCCTTTGACGCGGCAATGCCTCTTCTAGAAGTTTATCCTAGTAAAATATGTTCTGGAAGGTACATAGGAGCAGTTCCTTTTGTAGCATTGTTTGAACAGTGAAAACCCGAGGGGCGCCCGGGTGGCTCAGTAGGTTAAGTAAGCACCCAACTCTTGGTTTTGGCTCAGGTCACGATCTCACGGTTCGTGAGGGGGAGCCCCATGTTGGGCTCCGTGCTGACAGGGCAGAGCCTGCTGGGGATTCTCTCTCTGCCCCCTCTCTGTCCCTCCCCTGCTTGTGCGCACACACTCTCTCTCAAAATAAATAGATAAGCTTAAAAATTTTTTTCGAAGCAACGAAAAGTCGGAACCAATAAAATGTCCATAATGATTAAATAATGTATGATGGGGGGAGATTTTCAAAAGATTGAGGTAATTTAGGTACTGAGGAAGGAGCTCTAAGACACGAGGGGAAAAATAGGCTTCTAGTTTCCGGCCCTGCGTGTAAGGAGAGAAATTGAACCAATAATTCATAACCTCGCCAGACAGAGAGCAGCAGGGGCAGGCGAGTTCACCGAAGATTCTACCAAACATTTAAGGAGGAAAGGACACCAATTACTAAGACGACCTCTTCCGGAAGTTAGAAGCAGAGGGGGTGCTGCCGAACACATTCTATGAGACAACATTACCCGGTACCGACACGAGACGTCTCCACAAGAAGG
The DNA here is from genome assembly GCA_004024585.1 of Paradoxurus hermaphroditus. Lineage (NCBI taxonomy): Eukaryota > Metazoa > Chordata > Mammalia > Carnivora > Viverridae > Paradoxurus > Paradoxurus hermaphroditus. The sequence goes on from PITB01006899.1 coordinate 29,029, forward strand.
TAAAACCACAGACCAAGAGCTAATGGACACAAATGAGAAAATCCTCAACAAAACATAGGCAATTTGAATCTAACAATATACGAAAAAGAACGATATTCCAGAACCAAGTGGGATTTATCCCGGGTTTGCAAGCCGGGTGAACATTCAAAACTCGACTAATATAACCCGTGACATCAACCGGCTAAAGAAGAAAATGCACACGGTCGTATTGAGAGATACAGAGAGACATTTGTCAACACCAATACCCACTCGAGACAAAATTTAGCAAACTCGAACGGAGGAGAACTTCAACTGTATAAAGAACGCCTACGAAAACCCTACAGGTAACACCGGACTTAATGGTGGCGAGTTTGAAGCCGGAAAGCTTAGTGGAAACACTAAGATGCTTTTTATACTTGGAAGGGAATCGGGTCTGTCGCTACGTGAGAGGACCCGGTGGCCGAGGGGCTTCAGGCCACAGCAGGAGCGGCCCATCTCACCTCGGGGGTGTCTGAACCGTGGCCCCGGCCCCCAGCTCTGTGACCCTTAACTGTTCCCTCAGCTCACAGTGCCGTTCCACACAATCAGACTCCGTGTGGGGATCTGTCGCGCAGGCCTCCGAGCCCCAGGGCCTCGCGTGGGCTGGACCCCAGGGCTCCCACCAAGGTCGAAGCAGGCGAGCTTAGATCCGCCTCTACTCACCTTCGGGCTCTCTCGCTGGCCGAAGTCTTGGGTTTTTCATAAGCAACTGGCAGGTTTTAATACAAACCGGTCTACCTTCCTTGCTAACAGGCTCATTTCCGGTAAAAGCTATGCACCAGTAAAAACGGTCTCATGGGACGTTGAGAACAGGGGTTTAAAAGGAAACCTGGGCCTCCTTCTCCGAAAGTGACTCTCGGGCCAGCCTGAGGGTGAAGCCCTGGAAGGGGTTCCCGGGAGTCGGGGGAGAGACTCGTCTCCGTCTTCGGATCCAAGCGTGGGGCTCCCCCACAGACGGAGCCCAAATGTAGACTGGGGACTTCCGCTGAAAATGAGGAGTCTGTGGGGGTTCAGAGTTTGTCACCAGTGTGCCCCTGAGGTGTGGGGTGTGGATCACAGGGGAGACTGTGCCCGCACGGGCATGGGGGGCACCTAGGAACCCTCTGCACACTCTACTCCATTTTGCTGTGAACTGCTCTGAAAAGCAGGTGTTAGGGGCACCTGGGTGGCTCAGTCGTTTGAGCGGCCGACTTCGGCTCAGGTCATGATCTCACGGTCTGTGAATTCGAGCTCCTCGTCAGGCTCTGTGCTGATGGCTCAGAGCCTGGAGCCTGCTTCAGATTCTGTGTCTCCCTCTCTCTCTGCCCTTCCCCTGCTCATACTCTGTCTCTTTGTCTCTCAAAAATAAATAAACGTTAAAAAATTTTTAAAAAAAGCAGGTGTTAGTAATACACGATATAAATTTACGTTAAAAACCACATGCGCACACACACACGCACTATACCTAGCTCTATCTGCATACACGTGTACGTATGTTGGTGTGTATTCATACCTATATCTGTATTTATTTGCATACCCCAAGCTGGCAGCGGCGTCACCGTCAGAGCCGAGGTTGGGGGGAGGGAGAGACACCTTCCGCTGTTCTTTCTGGTCTGTAGCATTTTTTTTTAACGTTTATTTATTTTTGAGACATAGAGACAGAGCAGGAGCAGGAGAAGGGCAGAGAGAGGGAGACATAGAATCTGAAGCAGGCTCCAGGCTCTGAGCCGTCAGCACAGAGCCCGACGCGGGACTTGAACTCACAGACCGCGAGATCATGACCTGAGCCAAAGTCGGCTGCTCAACCGACTGAGCCACCCAGGCGCCCCTGGTCTGTAGTATTTTAGCTGGTCGACAAAGAGTACCTATCTCTTCACCGATGTAAGTGAGACAAGAGAGCTCGCTGCCAGACGATACGTTTCTGGGTCTTCCTCGCCAGGAGACATCGTGGGTCATGCTGCCTGGCAATTTCGAAACACGGAGTTGTAGCACTTCGGAGCACATTTATTCATTCAACAAGGTTTTGTTTTTTTTTTTTTTTTAAGTTTATTTATTTTGAGAGAGCACAAGCGCACGTGTGAACGCATGAGTGGGGGAGCTGGGGAGGGGCAGAGAGAGAGAGAGAGAGAGAGAGAGAGAGAATCCCAAGCAGGCTCCACACTGTCAGCACAGAGCCCAACGTGGGGCTCGAACCCATGAAATCGTGACCTGAGCTGAAGCCAAGAGTCAGATGCGTAACCGACGGAGCCCCCCGGGCGCCTTCAGCAAGTATTTTGTTTTCAGTGTCTCATTTGCGCCAGGCACTTGGCCAGGCTCTGGGGGTGCCGGGGTGGAGGAGACATAGCCCCCGTGACCCCGGTTCAGGGTGCGGGCGGCACCCAGGGAGGGGCAGAGTTGTTTGTGTGTTTTCGAGTCTGTTTTCTCCAGGCCGCGGAGGTTCTGCGTGGCTCGGGAAGGCTGACTGCCGGCTCCCTCTCCTCAGAGAAGCCGTGTGGAGACCCGCCGGCCTTCCCGCACACCATCCTGCAGGGCCGCACGGGCTTGGAGATGGGAGATGAGCTGCTGTACGTGTGCGCCCCGGGCCACGGCCCCGGCCACCGCGAAACGGCCTTCACCCTGCTGTGTAACAGCTGCGGCGAGTGGTTCGGCCTGGTGCAGGCCTGCGGGAGAGGTAAGCCGCCCGCGCGCCGGGAGCAGGGCCGCCATTTCTGCCGGCGGCCCGGGGCGGGCTCTTCTCTGCACGGGTACCTTTGAGAGAGGCTTTCGGACCTTTCTCCCCTGAGTTCTGGACCTGCCAACATCTCCACTTGACCTTGGGTTGACTTTCTAACTTGTGTTCCTGGAACTCTGACCAAGATGTGGTGCCAGGGCACATGCTAGTGGTGACAACGCCCCCGGCGGGGTAACCCGGGCGGGGAGGGCTGTCGTGGACTCAGGAGGCAAGCTGGGTTTCCCTGAGAGGGGGGCCCTCGCCACTGGGCTTAACCCCGGTGGGGACCTCGAGGGCTTTGCTCAGGGCAGTGACCAGAGCTTTTGACTCTTGTGGGGGCATGGGGCTTGTAAACCAGGGTGGTCACAGCCTCACACGTGAGCACTCCTTCTTTGGCCCTGAGCCGTCCTGGGGCTGTCGTGGGGGTGGAGGGGGAGGCAGGGGGAATATTCCAGGGCAGCGGTGTGGCCTGGCCGCGCTGACGAGAGCCGCCTGCTGCTGCGCTGCCTCCTTGTTCTATTCCCGGGGCGGCAACCATGGCGGTCACGCGAGCCTAGATATTTAGTTGAGACTGAAAACACCAGAAAGCTGATCTGATTCCCCCAGGTGTCCCCACTGCATCACAGGCTTCTGCACCCCCCCCCCATCTCCAACTCAGCCCCTGGGGGATTCTCCCTGTAGCAGAAGTCACTGTCCCAGCCTGGCCTGGCCTCCCTCCTCCTGACCTGGGCTCATGGCTTCTCGCCTGACTGAATTGTCCCCTGACCTCATGAGGCTCCTCTCACCCCAAGGCTCCGTCAGAGACCACTTGCTGACCATCCCCCCACCCCGTGACATCAGGGTACCAAGCGGAGGCTGGCTTCACACAGGGGAGTGACTCCAGAACCGCACTGTTAATGAGTTTATTGGACAGTCTGTCCCTGGAACGCCCTGCAGATCCCACGGGGGAACCGTGAGGGGACTAGGGTGCTGTCTTGACCGCGAGATTCATCCGCGTTGTGGCCCGAGCCCTGGTCTGTTGTGTCCCCCGCTGTTTGCAAAGGACGAACGCACCAGCACCGTCTCTCCGCTCAGCTGGTGGGCATTTGGGCTGTTTCCAGTTGCCGGCTGTTAGCAGCTGCACCGCCATGATTGTTCTCGTCCAAGTCGTCTGGTTCCCACGGGAACGTCTCCCGGCTGGTTCCTGGGCGTGGAAGTGCTGGCCGTGTTCGGCGTCAGTGGAGGCTGCCGCCGAGTCTTCTAGAGTATTCTGACCAGCTTACTCTCTGGACCCGCTATGTCTAAGAGTCCGCATTGTCCAGTATCCTCACCAACCTTCGGGACTGTGACACTGTTACCTCTGCCAATCTAGTGACTACTCTGTGGTGACTTACTTGTAACGTTCATTTCTCTGGTCGAGAGAAACTTACCGCGTGTTAAACAGGCATTAGCGTTTCCTCTGTGAAATGCCGGTCCAAGTCTTTTTGCCCATTTTTCTAACTGATTCAAATTATTTACATAATGTAGGATCTCTTCCTCACATGAAACTTTCTTGTAAGTTTTTTAATGTTTATTTATTCTTGAGAGACTGCAAGTGCGAGAGGGGCAGAGAGACAGGAAGACACAGAATCCGAAGCAGGCTCCAGGCTCCGAGCTGTCAGCACAGAGTCCGACACGGGGCTCGAACTCACGAGCTGTGAGATCATGACCTGAGCTGGAGTCGGATGCTCAGCCGACTGAGCCGCCCAGGCGCCCCACATAAAACTTCCTTAAATGTGTTGCGAACATTTTCTCTCATTGTGTGGCTTATCTCTTTCCTCTTGAAGTATCTTTTAATGAATCGGGGTTGTTTAAAATTACTTATTTCACTACTTACCAAACTCTCTGTGGACCATTAAAAATTGTTTTCTAGGGGCGCCTGGGTGGCTCAGTCAGTGTCTGACTTTGGCTCAGGTCATGATCTTACAGTCCGTGAGTTCAAGCCCCACATCCGGCTCTGTGCTGATGGCTCAGAGCCTGGAGCCTGCTTCAGACTCTGTGTCTCCCTCTCTCTCTGCCCCTCCCCTGCTCACATCCTGTCTCTCATTCTCTCTTAAAAATGAATAAACATTAAAAACATTTTAAAAATAAAAAAAATAAAAATAAAAACTGTTTTCTAGTATTGGCAGACTGATGCTTTAGCAAAGTATAGTCAAAGCCAATTACTATAAAGCCAAACTAAAGACATTGCAAATACAAACCCTGTGTTTTGGATAAGCAGATATAAAATTCCCTGCCGAAATGTTAGGGAAGCTTCTAAAAACGCCCTCGCGGTGTACCTGCTTGCCGCGTGGCAGACTGGCGACAAAACGGCACAGAGCCGGGCAAGCGCTGGAAGCTCCGTTCGAGAATCTTCCAGCACATTCCTCATCACTGTACCTTGGCCCTTGTTTCGTGGCGGCCAGGCGCTCCCTGCCCATCCCGACCGGTCAGTCACCTGCCGGAGAAAAGCCGGCACCAGGCCCCGGCTCCCTGTTTGCCGAGGGTGGCACCTCCAGGCAGCCCCGAGATTGTTCCGGGGGCAGAGCCGGCTTCGTTTCCAGGGCGGCGCGCGAGCCCGGCCACCCCGGGAGCCAGGCCCACCGGCCACGGCCGCGCCGGGCCCGCGAGGACTAAATGCGGGTTTTGGGCGTCGGCAGCGGTGTTCATTTTCCCAGGGCGAGGCCGGCTTGCTAGGCCTGCAGCCCCGACGGGGCGGGAACTCTGGCTTCTGCGCTCGGCCGAGAATACAGGCTCTCACCGTTCTCAGTACCCTGGAGCTTTCGAGTTTAAACCAGCCGTGTCATCGGAAGGGGGTGCGTGTGCGTGTGCGTGTGGGTGCATCCGTGTGTGCCTTATGAGAGTATCTTCTCCAGGGACTTCACTCCCTTTGGCACATTTATTTTTTATAGTGGACATGCATTTTTTGGCGAGAGAACTGCTTCAGATTGGAGAGGAGTCATCTGGGGGGGGTGGGGGCACAGCGGGGTGGAGGGGGACCCTGGCGGGTGTGGCTAACAGCTCTGCCTGGCGTGGGCCGACTGGCCACTCCCCGTCCCTTCGTCTGCGGGGTGCGCGAACTTGAGCGAAACCGTCCCCGCACTAAGGGAAACTCTACCATCCAGGGGCCTCCAGGGAGTCGGAGCACCGGGAAGGGGAAGCTGGAAAACCAGGTGAAATTGGGAAGGACGTGTGTGTGTGTTTCCAGGGCTCGGCCATGTGAAAGGCCGCAGAGAGCGAGCAAATGAAAGCCTGGCTTCCGGGCACAAGAAGGTTCCGGCGCCCTTGCGTTTCCAGTGTGACGGTGGGGACACACCTGGGCCGGGCCGCCGCCGGTACAGGGGTGAGGTGGGCCGAGGAAGACGGTGAGGGGCAGACCATTCATTCTCAGGTCTCGGCTGCCAGGCAGAGCCATAGGGCAGAGCCGGAAGGGAAGCGGGCAACCAGAGAGCCTGGGAGGGTTTATTTGCTTGCGTGCTCGCTCTATTACCTTACGGTGGGAGAAATGTCAGTGTATGAAAATGACGCTGGAAGAGCCGGGACGAGGAGGGGAAACTGAACTGTGTTCTTGGCGTCCCGAGCCTCGATCTGCTCCCATGGAAACCCGGACACCCCCTGGGGTTCCGCCCGCCGCACCACTTAGAGCAGGACCTGCGAGGCGAACGGGCTCCCGGAACGTTCTTCCTTCCACCTTCACGCTGACCCCAGAGAGCGCTGAGGCCGCCCCCCTTACGGGGTCTGAGGGGCTTCGTGCACGACCCTGGCTTCCCGCCCGCTTCCTTGTGCTGTTGCCTCCAGCCCCTGTTACAACAAGTAACCAAAGGCTTTCTCGGACTTGCAACTGTCTGTTCCTTGAGCGAGAAGTTCGTCTTCGCCAGCCGGCGTCTCAGGTTCTGGAGACCAGAGGTCGGACCCAAAACAACGTGGGGCTCTGATGAGTCTGGTGTCCGAGATTCTGGAGGCGTAGGAGGTCAAGGCTGCCTAGGAAGACAGTTCCATTCAAAGTCGGCATTGTACAGACCATCGAAGACTGGCTGGATGGCTTGGGTCAGATTCTGGACGAGCAGAGCCTGTTCAGACGCGTGTGGTTGATCGGGGGAGGCAGGCGGGCAGGGCAGCAGGAGCGAGGAGGGGAGGAAAGGACGCGACCCCCGCAGTGCTCTTGCTTCGCCTGGTCTCACGAACCGCGCCACAGGGTGGGTCCCGCTGGAAGCAAGGAGGCCCGCTCGGAGTCCCTCCATACCCCTCTGTCATCGGCTGCTGGGCTGGGCGGGGAGGAGGCGCCTTGCTCACTGCCGCCCGGCTTGTGTGTTCACCGCAGTCACGGTGGAGCCTCGAGCGGTGGTCGTGAGGGCTCTCGCTCAAGCACGGTGACCTTGCCCTTGACCATTAACTTCAATGGCTGAGGACTTAACTCCACTGCCGTTTTCCCCTCTGCGAGCTGGTGTCTCTCTAGCTTCGGTTCTGAGAGACCAGGTCTGGATCTGGCCAGGGAGCTTCCCCTTCTCCTGTCCGAATCCACACGACTTCTTCATTTCTGTTCCAGCTGGGCGACAGGAAATATCTGTCATGCCTCTCTAATGTCCTCCGTGTCTGACTCTAACTGCCCGCTGCCCTAATCACAGAAAGCTCCTGAGGCTTCGCTCCCCGAGCGTGTACCCAGCAGGCTTCCCCGCTAGGGCTGCCTGTCTTTGGGTGTCTTCTGATGACAAGTCCACGTCCACCTTCAAGAACTGTGTTTTGTCTCCAGTCGTTTGTACCCTGAAAACCGTCTGAACCTCTCGGCCCCCCAGAGGCCACCCCTGGCCACACGAGCCCAGTGACGGTGCCCACACAGTCTCACTTGTGTCTTTCCCTTGGCACGCTGCCTCTCCCCCTGCTCACTGTCCTGGCCTCAGGTTGCCTTCAACACCTGTGTTCTCTCCTGCCGTTGGCACTCAGGGGTCCTGTGGCCTCCGCCCCGCGTTCCAGGCCAGGCCATTTATCCCGTCTTTGGGGTCGGGGCGGGAGAGGACAGATGCTGCCAAGGAGCCTAGGGCAAACGACCCAGGAAGTGAAAGACTCGGAGACCCTCCCTCTGTGGGTTGCCCCTTGTTTGTCCTTTCAAACTTGCCCCGAAAAAGGTATCGCCAAGTGTTAAGACAGGCTCAGAAAAGCCTTTGAGACCGTCCGCCCCGAGTCCAGGGGATGTGTTTATACTTTCTGGTCCGGAATATCAGGGAAGCCAGTGACACCCAGTTTGACCTCACCCTCCCCGCCTCACCTCCTCGGAGTCCAACAACAAACAGACAGCTTCTCTCCTTTCCTTCCCGGGCCGGCCACAGCTGTGGCAACAAGACGCATTCCCCACGCAGGCACCGAGAAAGAGCCGTCAGGAAGCCGAACACTCGCTCGGCGCCATCTCGGTCTTTTTCGTTGTTCCTTGTTTCCCAGCAGCCCGATCGAGGTGTAACTGGCGTCCGATGAACTGTGCCCGTCACAGCTACGAACGCCTGGGACTCGTCACAGGTCTACGCCCCATGGCGCCACCACCCCCACCCACGATAGAGACCGTTTCTGCGAGAGGAGTTTCACACATTTTATCTCACTTAATCTGCGTAAATCTGAGGGTAGAAGTGGTTGGCTCCAATTTACAGATGGGAAAACTGAGGTACGCAGAAGGTCTGCGATCTACCTGCCTCGCACAGCCGGAAAGCAGCAGAGCCAGGGTGGAAAAGCAGGCAGGTCTCCTTGTGACATCTGTCTGGTGCTTGCACTTCCTCCACGGGCCTCCGAAGCTTAGGGAGACAGAGCAACGGGGCGGTGCCGGCCGCACACTGCTTCTTCCCCTGCCGTGTTGCTTGGCTCTCGTATGCAATTTCTTTTTTTTTCTTTTTATTTTTTTTTAACATTTATTTATTTTCGAGAAACACAGAGACAGAGCGTGAGCAGGGGAAGGGCAGAGAGAGGGAGACACAGAATCCGAAGCAGGCTCCAGACTCCGAGCCGTCAGCACAGAGGCCAACGTGGGGCCCGAACTCACAGACCTTGAGATCATGACCTGAGCCGAAGTCGGCCGCCTAACCGACCGAGCCACCCAGACGCCCCTCGTATGGAATTTCTAAAGCCTTCCTTTTGTTTTCTTAAATTAACTCCAATTTCTGTTTGTCTCCTTTTTTTGGATTTCGCTTCCTTCATAGAATGAAGCGTGAGTCTCCGACTGAATTGAGAATTTCCTGGTCAATATTGCCATATTTGTTCAGAGGCTCACCGAACGGGTGGTTATTTCTGGCTCGTCTGGTTGTCTTTTTCGGAATGATTATTTTTAACCACCGTGTAGCCAAGACAGAGGGGAAAAAAAAAGAAGGAATGTGCGGGCTTCTGGAAATGCAACGACTCGAAAAGAGACGGAAAGCAGCAGGCGCGGGGGGGTGGGGGTGGGCGTCCAGGCTCTGGGCCGTGACCCTGTGTACCTCAGGGTGGACGCGGGGCGGGACACACGCACGCTTCTCCTTCTCCCCCCGGCGTCTCCGCATCTTCCGTTTTCCTACAGCGGCAGCGAAATCCCAACACCCAGGGAACGATCTGGTTTTTTCCCGCGAAGTTTACATTTTCTGGACTCGTTGGTCCAATCAGGAGGCCCCGAGTTGTGTTAGCACCGGTTTCGGGGAGAGCGAAGGGGAGGAGGGAGGGCGAGGAGGATGGACGGCTGGTTCAGGAGAGTGTAGACCCAGGAAAGCAGAGGGGACAGGAGAGGACTGGCCATCAGCAGGCACAGGGATGCACTTTCCCAGCTTACAGGCGGTCGAAGTTCAACGAATAAGAAACTTTACTCTTACTCGTGAGGACAAGGGCAGGCGTGGGGTACTTTCTCAGGGGGAGGCTGTTAGCAAACCGTCGGCGAGGTTTGGAAAAACCGTGACGTGGTGAGAACCTGCTTCTGAGCCAGGGTCTCGACCTGAGAAACTGGGGAGACAGGAAGCGCTTGGCTCAAGGCCCCAGGCTGCTGTCCAGGGATGTCCTCGGCTCAGGGGGCTCTGGGAGGGGACCCTTCACACACACACACACACACACACACACGGCCTGCACTGACCATAAGGGTCCAGGTCGAGGGAGCCCCGCTCGCAGCCACAGCGGGCTGGCCTTTCCCAAAGCCTCAGCTCTAACATTATACGTTAGGCCGGTGTTTCCTGCAAGACAAGGGGTGGGGGGGAGAAAACATGACTCACGGACTGACGGTCCACATGCCGGTGCCTTTTGGCTTCAGTGACGTATCGAAGCCGCGGGCCGGGTCCCACGGGAGAGGGAATGGAGCAGACGCTGGTGACGCCCAGTACTGGAACCAAGAGGTGCTTCGCTATTCTTTGCTGCCATCACGAATCAAATACGCCGTTTGGTGGACTTCCAGTCGAATCCAGCTTTATCAGAAGGGCTTCTACCGGTCACCAATTCACCCCTTAACTCACCCATTTGTTCATTCGGCGAGTGTTTATGGAGTGCCAGGCACCATGCTATGTGCGGGGCACGCAAAGGCCAAGTTCCTTGTTCTCAGAGGTGCCAGGCTGGGAGGGGCTGGCCGTATGGTGCAGTGAGATCGGGGCGGTGTGCCCGGCGTACAGATCAATGCTGCTCCCATAGTTCCGTGTGTAACGCGTGGTTCCCAAATGAGACTGTTTAGAGGGTTTAAGTTTAAATCTCAAGCACCATAAAGGTCGGCATTGGAGGTACCCAGTCTACGTAAGGATGAGAAGGGTCTCCAAGACATCCTGAGCCAATCCCCATTCACAAATACCTTGCGTTTTGCCAACAAGAACCCATTTCTTTCTTTTTTTTTTAAATGTTTATTTATTTTTGAGAGACATGGAGACAGAGCATGAGCAGGGGAAGGGTGCATAGAGAGGGAGACACAGAATCCGAAGCAGGCTCCAGGCTCTGGGCCGTCAGCACAGAGCCCAGCGCAGGTCTCGAACTCACAGACCGTGAGATCATGACCTGAGCTGAAGTCGGTCGCTCAACCAACTGAGCCACCCAGACGCCCTTTTTTTTTTTTTTAACAAGAACCCATTTCTAATCTGTACCACGGTCCTTTCTAGGCTGGGAATTTTATCCATCGCCATTTCAGATACTCGGGACGCTAATTAGCACGGCAATGGCTTTGAGCAGGATACAGATACTAGAAGTACGTGTAGCAGGCACACATCTGGAGGGCGAGTGTCCCGATGAGAACTGTCCGCCCTGGACTGTGAGTTCCGAGTTGGAATGTCAGCAGCAGCTGGTTTACAGCTTAATGTAAGGGACACATACATAAGGTCAAACAACATTTTCTCAGAATATTTCAAAGTACAAGCATGAAGAATGAACGCCTCTGTAGTTGCACGTTAACGATGTAGAGCATTGTCGCATTCTCCTAGTGTCACCTCCCAGTCATTGCCTTCCTGAGAACATCCAGACTTCCATGCCCATGAACTACGTTTCCCTGTTTAAACTTTGTTTCCGTGCAAGCATAAAAGATGTCCTCTTGTGTATGGCTTCCTTCGTCCAATATTATGCCTGGGAGGCACATCTGTGTTGTGCGACAAAGCCATCATTCTTTTTCTTTGCTGGGGAATATCCCACTCTATCGTTGGTGAACATTTTTGTTGTTTCAAGTTTGGGGCTATTATAAAGACACTTTGGGGGCACCTGGGTGGCTCAGTCGGTTGAGCATCCGACTTCGGCTCAGGTCATGATCTCGCAGTCTGTGAGTTCCAGCCCCGCGTCGGGCTCTGTGCTGACGGCTCAGAGCCTGGAGCCTGCTTCGGATTCTGTGTCTCCCTCTCTCTCTGCCCCTCCCCCACTCATGCTCTGTCTCTGTCTCAAAAATAAATAAACATTTAAAAAAATTTTTTTTAAATAAAAAAATAAAGACATTTGGGGGGGATCTTTTGGTGTCTGTGTTGTATGTGCCCTTCTTAAGCGTTTAGGAGCTAAATTGCTGGGTCTTTGGGTACGTACATGTTCAACCGTAGTATGTAATGCCTAACCAGTTTTCAAAATGGGTGTACCGAGTTACACTCCCACCAGCAGCGTGAGGGCGCTCCGGGAGCCCCATGTCCTCACCAATAGTTGATAATGTCAGTCTTCTTAAATTTCAGCATTCCGATGTATCGATAGTAATGCCACTTAATTTTAGTCCCTCCTATTATTAATGATGTCAAGCGCCTTATCGTATGTTTTATTGGCTATTTGAGTATCTCATTCCTGAAGTGCTTATCCGTTTCTCTTACTCTTTTTTCTACTGGGTTGTCCATTTGTTTCACATTGACGTGGAGGAATTCTCCACAGGATTCTAGATACCCGAACTTTTGAGGTATGTCATACATGTTGCAACTCCCTTCTGCTCTCTTTCACTTTCTTCATAGTATCTCTGACAAATAGAGTTTTAATGTAGGGTGTATTATCAATCCTTTCCTTTAAAAAAAATTGTGGTGGAGGGACGCCTGGGTGGCTCAGTTGGTTAAGCGTCCGACTTCGGCTCAGGTCATGATCTCACGGTCTATGAGTTCGAGCCCCGTGTCAGGCACTATGCTGACAGCTCAGAGCCTGGAGCCTGCTTCGGATTCTGTGTCTCCCTCTCTCTCTGCCCCTGCCCTGCTTGTGCTCTCTCTCTCCCTCTCTCTCTCTCAAAAATAAAGAAATAAACATTTTTAAAAAGGGTAAAAAACAGAAAAGTTATGGTAGGAAACACATACCACGAAATTCACCATCTTAGCCATCTTTAGGTGTATACTTCCATAGTGTTAAATACATTCACATTTTTGTGAAAAAGATCTCTAGAACATTTTCCTCTCGCAAAACCAAAATTCTGTACCCATTAAATAACAACCACCTTCTCCCACCTCCCCCAAGCCCCTGACATTCACCTTTCTCTTTTCTGTTTCTGTGAATTTGACGACGCTGGGTACCTCATATAAGTGGAATCAGATAATATTTGTCTTTTCATGACAGGCTTGTTTCACTTAGCACAGTGTCCTCAAAGTTCATCTGGGTTGTAGCACGTGACAGGAATCTTTTCCCTTTTTCCTCAGTTTTTACATATCTTTAAAATCAGGTTAAGGACGTTTCCTTACATTCCTGTTTCCTAGGGGTTTTTATCCTGTTGACTTCCCTCGGATGCTTTGCTGAAACTCCTTTTCGCAAATAAACCAACCATGAGTTCCTGGGATAAACCTAACTTGGTGTGCTGTATTATCCTTTTAATAGAATGTTTAATTATTCAGCTTGCCCATGCTAATATATTACCGGTTTCCATTTGTCAACACGTTATTTATGATTTTTGCACCTATGTTTAGCGAGAACGGTCTGTAATACTACTTTCTCGTCATGTCCTTGCCAGGGTTCGGTTTCAGGGTCACACCAGATATATAAAATAAGTTGGGAAGTATTTCCTCTTTTTCTGCTCTCTGGAGGAGTTTGTACAAGATTGGAATTATCCTCCATTATAAATATTTGATAGAATTCATTGACAAAGCCAGCTGTGCCCCGTTTTCTGTGTGTAGTGAAATTCAATTTCATTAATAGTTAATGGCATATAAAATTTTTCTCTCTTCTCTTGTGGCACTTTTGGTGAGCTTTTTCCAGGATTTTGTCTACTTCATCAGAATATTTTATTTTGGGAGCGCCTGGCCGGCTCAGTCAGAGGAACATGCAACTCTTGATCTCGCGGTCATGAGTTCGAGCTCCATGTCGGGTGTAGAGATTACCGGAAAAAAAAAAAAAGAAAAAAAAACAACCTTTAAAAAAAGTTAGAATTTTTTAAAAACGAATTTTTTATTTTGGGGGCATAAATTTATCCTAAGCTCGTTATTGTCTTTCCTAATATCTGAAAGATCTGTGGTGATGCTTTTTTTATTCCTGATTTTTAAAAAAATTTTTTAATGTTTATTTATTTTTGAGAGAGGAAGAGACAGAGTGGGAGCAGGAGAGGGAGACACAGAATCCGAAGCAGGCTCCAGGCTCTGAGCTGTCGGCACAGAGCCTGAAGTGGACTCGAACCCACGAACCATGGGGTTTTGACGTGAGCGGAAGTTGGATGTTCAACCAACTGAGCCACCCAGGCGCCCCTATTCTTGATGTGTTAATTCGTGTTCTCTCTAAGTGTTTCTTAAGTACTCTTGCTAGGGACTTCAGGGTTTTGAGCCATCAATCAGTAGTTTTTTTCCAAGAACTATCTTTAGGCTACATTGACCCTTTATTGCATGTTTGATTTTTATTTTATTAATATCTGCTCTTTTGTTTAATCTCCTTCGTTTATTTTCTTTATGTTTAACTTACTCTTCCTTTCCCAGCTTCTGAGATCATTGTGATTTTCAGCCTTCTTTCTTTTCTAAAGTAGGTATGCAAAGCTACCCCCAGTTAGCTCAGTGTTTGCTGCTTCCCACAAGGTTTGATATGTCATTTTTCATTATCATTCAGTTAGAATATTTTTAATATCTCTTGTAATTTCTCCCTTGACCCATGGCTTCTTTGGAAATATTTTGCTTCATTTCCATTCATATGGGAATTTCCTAGAATCTTTGGTCTAATTTCGCCATGGCTAGAGAACACATGTATGACTTAATCCTTTAAAGTTAGTTGACATTTCGTTTATGGTCAGTTTTGTAAAAGAGTGATGTGTACCTAAACATAGAGTTATGTGTACTTGAAAAGAATGCTTATTCTACAGTTTTTAGATATGATCTGTATATGTCGAATAGGCCAAATTTATTAGATAAGCATGCGTTTCGGATATATATTCTTAGCTTTTGGTTTGCTTGCTCTAATTGTTACTGATAGAGATATTTAAAACCTCTATGACCATGAATTACGTATTTCTTTTTTTAGTTCACATATTTTAAGTTTATTTGTTTACTTTGAGAGAGAGAGAGAGAATATCCCAAGTGGGCTCTGCACGGTCAGTACAGAGCCTGAGACAGGGCTGGAACTCACGAACCGTGAGATCATGAGCTGAGCGAAAATCAAGAGTCGGATGCTTAACCGACTCACCCACCCAGGTGCCCCTTGTTCACTTATTTTAGATTCACATGTTTTGAGCTTCTGTTAAGTGCACACGAATTTAAAAATCAGTATCTTCCTGGTAAATTGAAACATTTATCTTGATGAAATGACCCTCCTTATCTCTAGTCTTGTTTTCTGGCCTAATGTCTTCTTTGCTGGTTAGTTTTTCCATGTGATTTTTTTTCATCCTTTTACTTTCAACTTTCTTGTACAGTTATATTGATTTTTAATTTTTTCCCGTACAGTTATATTTAAAGTATACCTCTTATAAGCATCCTACAACCAATTGGAGCATTAATCCATTTGTATTAAATTATCAAAAGATTAGGGTTTAAAATTATAAAGTATATCTCTTATAAGCATCCTACGACCAATTGGAGCATTAATCCGTTTATATTAAATTATCAATAGATTTGGGTTTGAAATTACTGTCTTTTTATTTGTTTTCTCTGTGTCCTAACTGTGTTTTTTGTTCCTTGTTCTCTGCTTTCCTGTGTTCTTTTGGAGTGATTAAGCATGTAAAAAATTATTATATTTACTCCATCTATTACATTCTAACACATTTTCTCTCTCTTTTTTTTCTTTTTTTAGTTTAAAATTTTATTTTTTTAAGTAATCTCTACCCCCAGCATGGGGCTTGAACTCACAACCCTGAGATCAGAGTCTCGTGCTCCACAGAGTGAGCAGCCAGGCGCACCTGCAACACAGCGACTCTTCCTTTCACGGTTACTCTAGAGTGGTTATTCAGGCCACCTTGACTTCTCGAAGGATGATACCATTTCCTGGCCTATCTAAGTACCTGCAAATATTTTGACTCCAATTACCTCCTTTCTGTGCTGTTGTCACGTGTTTCAAATAACAATAGCATGTGTGTGTGTGTGTGTGTGGCGTGTGCACGCGTGCGCGCATGCTTGTCTGTGTGCCGTCAGTGTCCACTTAGATTCCTCCCCCACCTCATCCTCACCTGCTTCATCGTTCTCTCCTTCCTACAATCTGGGGCTTTCAGCGTGGATATTTTCACAAAGTAAGAATTCCAGGTTGGCTGTTCTAACTTTCTTCTGACACTTTAAAGGTATCATAGTGTCGGAGCCCCTGGGTGGCTCAGTCGGTTAAGCATCGGACTCTTGGTTTCAGCTCAGGTCATGATCTCACGGTTTGTGAGATCGAGCCCCGCATCGGGCTCTGCACTGGCAGCAAGGAGGCTGCTTGGATTCTCTCCACCCCCCCACCCCCCACCCCTCCCCTGCACATGCTTTCTCTCTCAAAATAAATAAATAAACTTAAAAAAAAATTTTTTAAGGTATCACCGTGTCTCCTGGCTTTCATTTTTTTTTGAAGAGTCACCCCCAGTCACATCGTTGCTTTTTTGAAGGTTACGTGTCTCTTTTCACTTGTTGCTTTTAAATTATCTTCTCCTCAGTTTTTAGCAGTTTTAATTTGGCGTCCTTGCATGTAACTGTCTATGTGTTTACTCTGCCTGTGGCCTGCATTGACGCCTGAATCTGTGTCTTCCTGTATTTTTCTCAGCTTTGTAAAGTACTCAGGGTATTCCTTTTCTTGAAGTTTCTGTTTTTTCCTCCTGTCATAGTGTTGCATTGGTCCTCGATTTGATTCCTGAAGTTTAAAATCACTTTTTTCATGTGACTTTCCGTTGTCATCTCCCCCCGGAGCTTTTGTTTCATTGCACCCGGTTCCTTCTTCTTTTTTTTTTTTTTTTAAGTTTATTTATTTTTGAGAGAGACAGAGACAGCATGAGCAGGGGAGGGGCAGAGAGAGAAGGAGAGATAAAGGATCCCAAGCAGGCTCCACGCTGTCAGCACAGAGCCGGATGCGGGGCTCGAACTCACGAAACTGTGAGATGGTGACCTGAGCCAAAACCAAGAGTTGGACGCTTAACCGACGGAGCCGCCCAGGCGCCCCCGCACCCACTTTCTTCTTAAGTTCTGTCGTGTGAGGCCGTTGCGAGGAATTCATTCCGTTCCGTGAATTCTTTCTTCTAAGTTAGGTTCTTTGCCTTTCACGTGCATCTTCCTTTCACCCTGAAGAGGGAATGGTAGCTAGAGGGACATGTCCTTTTGCTCTGTTTGGCTGTTTGCTCTAAAGTGTCTGGGCTCTGCTTTCTGTTCAGGAAGGGTAAGTGTCCCGCGTGAAGCTCTGCTTCAGCTGCCCAGGGCGGGTGCTGGCGTTTCAGACTCCGCCAAGATCTACCCGCCCTGCTGGCTACTGGTCTCTTCCACCCACGTGGCTTCTGTCTGGGATTCACTGACTTGTCGGTACAGTTTTAAAGGGTGAGGGCAGGTTAGGAGCGGAACCACGCTGCCCTTCTCGACTCTCCTCCAGAATCTGCTGTTTCTCCTCCGATAACTAGCTTTTGAAGTTTGTTTCAAAATATTAGGTCCCTTTCCATGCATGGTGGTTGTTCATAAAAACTTTTTTCCTGATGTTTAGTGTAGTTTCCTCATAAAAAAAAAAAAATCATCTTCGGCAAACCTAGTTTGTGTATGTGTGTGTGTGCACGTGCGCACACTTTAAAAAATGTATTGTGTGAGGTAAAATGTGCCTCATTTTGAAGGTATAGGCTAGAGAAAACGTGGGTTCAGTTGGACCACTTGGTTGGTGGCAAGAATGGCACGTAACCCACCCTAACGATAAGGTAATGTTTGCTTATGTCCCGATGATAGACTTGGCAGTCTGGAGTGTGAGCGCTGAGGTAGAAGAAGGGGGAGGCCGTCAGAAAGAGGGCGAGCCGTCAGAAGGAGCAAGAACAAAGAAGCACCTGAAACTACAGCTGAGGGACATGGAATCGGGGTGTGGGGGGAAGAGAAGGGAAGAAGCCAGAGCGGAGGTGCCAGGGACTCATCGCGGCCACAAATGCGCTGACATACTGGAAGGTTCTGAGTATCCCTCACTCACACTTCTTTTTAGCTGTTGCCTATTTGGGCCGAGTTCGGTTCGCCCGTGGCCACATGAGTCTGGGCGTCCGCCGGGTCGTAGGGAGGTGGCCGTGAGGACCACGAGAGAGCACTCCCGCCCTCCCGCCGGCCGCCTGCCGGCTTCCGCTGTGGCAACGCTCTGCAAACGTGGGTTCTGTTAGCTGACTCGCCCCCAACGGCCAGTGAGCTCTGGTCGATGCCCTGAAAGGAAATGAACACGGGGTCGGAATTCAGCCAGAAACGACAGAAGTTCCGTGGCGTGAACCAGGACCACGTGGGGGCTCCCAACGGTCTGGCGTCTCGGGGCTGCAGTGAGGCCACCAAGAAATTCTCCCCGGTAGCATGGCGTGCGCTAAGAGGCCTTGCGCTGCAGATCGCGCATGAGGTAAGCGCCTGCGACTTCGCGTGGGGCAGAGCTCCTTGAGGAAAAATGGCCTTGGAGAGGCCTGCTTCCTGCCTTTCCCCCTCGTGAGAGGGGGCTGCGTTCTGGCCGAGAACACAGGCGGGTTTCTCCTCCACGGCAGAACCTCGGGGAGACGACCGGCATGTATGTATTGTTTTCCAAACATACTAATTTTTTCCACAGGGCCATCAAATACGTTCTATTTTGTTTTTTAATTAAAAAAAAAAAAAAAAACAAGTGGGATGAAACAGATTTGAGGCAGAGATGACCCATCAGGTGTGTGAAATGCCAAGTTCCTTTGCGTGAGGACTAAATTTTGGGGGAGAGGGATCACCTCCCTGCTTCGTTGACACGAGTCTCCCAGCAGCGGGGACGGAGCTCGGCCAGGGCGCCCTTTTACACGGATGGGGGGCACCAAGGAGAGGTTGGGAAGGGAAGAGATGTTCTCATGGTCCCGGCTGTGGGCTGATTGGCTCGCCTGCCTGTGACAGGAGTGTGTGTGTGTGTGTGTGTTGCACACCTGTGTGTGTCAGCATAGTCAAGCAGTACTCCAGTGATGGTGTCCGTCAGAGCTGTTAGAAGAAGCCGTGGTTATATGGAATCCATTCCTCCTGAGTTGGAAATGAGCCCACCACAGTCCTCTTGCGTCTCGGGCGCTGCGTTCTTGCTCTTAGGAGCAACTCCGAGGCCAAGATCAGGAGAATCTTGGGATCTGGGGAGATTTTCCTTCCTGTTTCTCCCAGTGCCGTGTAATCTTCCCCTCATTCCGGAATAGCTGTGGGACGCCTATGGAGGGCGGGGCGCCGTTCTGCGGTGTGGACACAGTGACCGGAACCCTGCCCTCGGGCAGCTCGTGGCCAGCGTATCGGTTTTTTCTGCGTCATAAACCACCCCCCCCCAAATGTAATGCCTTAATCCACACTCATTTACTTGGTGGTGATTTCCTGTGTAACCGGCTTGGGCTGGGCTGAACCGGCTTGCTCTTCTGGCCTCGGCGGGGCTCACTCGGGTGCATGTGGCCAGCTCCCGGGTGGACTGGAGCTGGTTGGTTTAGGACGGCCTCAGCTGGCGTCGTTCGCCTCTCCTCCTCGTGCCTCTCATCCCTCAGGAGGCTCCCTGGCCTTATCACATGGCAGCTGGAAGGATTCAGCAAAAGAGAGAGAGAGAGAGAAGGCGGGGGAAGCGTGCAGGCTTTCACTGTATTCTGTGGGTCAAAGTAAGTGGTGCGGCCATTTTTGTGGCCACCCTACCGCGGCCAGTCAGTACACACATTTTCAAACGATGTGACTGCAGTGTCTGAAGGTCAAAGATTGAAGTCATGGGCTTCTTAAATGTCCAGCTGGCTTGGGTAAATTTTAGAGAAATGTTTGGTCATAGTAGCTTTTGTTTCATGTTGTTCCGTTTTTAAGAAAAAAAAAATGGTACTTAAATGCAAAACCTAGTGTTTACGTGGTAGGATAGATGGGAATTTGCACATACGAAAGCTTTGCAACTCAACCTGGCAGGTTTCAAGACCATGGAGTTCTGTCCCTTGTGCTCCAGGAGGGCAGGGACTGCGTGTCCTGTTCACCAGTGACCCGGAGCCCTAGGAGTGTCAGACAAACAGCCGGCACTCAGTGAAGTTTGTTCAATGAACGTGTAGGTGACCACACTACTTAGAGCGGTGATGGAACAGAGAATGAGGTATTATGACATAACAGTGTGGTGAGGGCGCCTGGGTGGCTCAGTCGGTTAAGCGTCCAACTTTGGCTCAGGTCATGATCTCGAGGTTTATGAGTTCGAGTCCCGCATCAGGCTCTGTGCTGATGGCTCAGAGCTCGGAGCCCACTTCAGATTCTGTGTCTCCCTCTCTCTCTGCTCTTCCTCCACTCCTGCTCTGTCTCTCTCTCTCTCTCTCTCTCAAAAATAAATAAACATTACAAAATTAAAAAAAAAAAAAAGAAAGAAGCCAAATGCCCACCAGCTTCAGAGCCCAGGGATCCACCCCATGACACCTCAGCATCCCTTCTAGACCTCCATTCTGGAGCATTTTGCATCTGTGCTTTCCAAGTTACAAAGTGAAGGGGGAAAGACTACTAAGACCTATTTCTTCCCACGAAACACTTCTCACACCAACAACCAAGTCTCCAAGTCTCTGGACACCAGCTGGGTGTCCTACAATTTAATTCGGTGCTAACATTAGCTACTCGGAATGATTGAGGGCTCAGTCCCAAAGACTGCCCCCACTTTAGATGCCAATCCTAAGTCCTGGGCCTCTTGTGCTTCTGACCAACTGGCTCGAAGTTGGGGATTCTCACGACCGTCTCCTCAGGCTCAGTAATTTGCTAGACAGGCTCACAGATCTCAGGAAGGCACTTTACTTACATTTACCAATTTATTATAAGAGGATATTATGAAGAATACTGATGAACAACCAGACATAGAGGCATAAAGGGCAAGTTCTGGAAGGATTCCAAGCACAGGAACTTCTGTCCCTGTGAAGGCAGGGCGAGTTACCCTCCCAGCACGTGGATGCATTCACCAACCTAGAAGCTCTTTGAACCCTGTAGTTTAGGGGTTATATGGAGGTTTCATTACTTAGGCGTGACTGATTCAATCATGGCCATTGGTGATGAACTCCACCTTTTAGTCCCCTTCCCCCTCCTCAGAAGTCAGAGTTTGGGGCTGAAAGTTCCAGAGCCCTCTAATAACTTGGTTGTTTCCTCTGGCAACCAGCCCCATCTGGAAGCCATCTGGGAGTCACCTCATTAGCATAAATTCCGGTATGGCCAAAGGAGTTTGTTATGGATCACAAAAAAATGTTCTTATCACTCCTACTGCTTGGAAATTCCAAGGCTTTTAGGAGCTCGTGCTAGGAACCAGGGGCAAAGACCCAACATATATTTCTTATTATATTGCAACATCATAAGGAGCCTTTCTGTTTTAATAATTAAGTATGACTTCCAGTAGGACTTGACTTTCAAAAACCATTGTGAAGGTGGATAGCCCCATGGGCGGCTCGCTTTCGAGGACACAGCTTCTTGAGTCTTCCTGACCTGCTCTTCTTACATTCTGGTCTCCTAACTGTGGGACCCTTCGTTCATTCTTACTCAGCTCATTTAGAAAATTTCACAGCATAAACTCAAGAAGTCTTACAAAGAGCAAGTCAACATTTTTATTTATTTATTTTTTTTGAGAGACATAGAGACAGAGTGTGAGCAGAAGGACAGAGAGAGAGGGAGACACAGAATCCAAAACAGGCTCCAGGCTCTGAGCCATCAGCACAGACCCTGATGCAGGGCTCTAACTCACAGACCGTGAGATCATGACCTGAGCCAAAGTCGGCCGCTTAACCAACTGAGCCACCTAGGTGCTCCAAGTCATTGTTTTAAAAGATACATTTTTATGTAAACATAACATACATACAAATCCCAAGGGAACAGGTCAATTAATTATCAGAATATAGAGAAATTAGCTACCACACAGGTCAAGAAGTAGAATGTTGCCCATATGCCAAAGCCCCGCTTGTCCCAGACTCCGTAATTACTGCTTCTCTCCTATTTACCCACCTTTTGACACCACAGATTAGCTTGGCTTATTTTTGAACTTTATGTAAATAGAATCACATAAAGTGTATTTTTTTGTGTCTGGCTTCTTTTGCCCAACATGATGGCCGTGAGCTTCATCTATGTCCTGGTCAGAAGCAAGGGCTTATTCATTCCATTGATGTACCAATTTTCCTTGTACAGATATGCAATGATCTATATCAGTTCTGCAGCGAATGGACATTTGGATTATTTCCAGGTTTGGTTGTTATGAACATCCATGTGCGTGTCTGTTGGTGCCCAAACACTAGATATCATCTAGATAACACTAGATACTGTCAGTCTGCTTAATTGTAGCCATTCTGGAGCTGGGCAATGGCATAGTTTTACGGCTGTAATTAGCATTTCTCTGTCACTGATGATGCTGATCGTCTTTACACGTGTTTAATGACTACTAGATAGATGTCTTTTTTGCGATGTGCCAGTTCAAGTATCTTGCCAACTTCTCGCTGGTTTGTCTGCCTATTTAGTATGGATCTGTAGGAGTTCTTGATCCATTCTGGATATGAATCCTTTGGAGATGATATGTGTTGCAAATACCTTCACGTCTGTGGCTTGCATTTTAACTCTCCTCACGGTGGCTTTTGAGAAACAGATGTTCCTAAAATTAATGTAATCCAATTATCTATCTTTGTGCCGATACCATAGTCTTAAAAAGTGGTCCAGTTTGACAGCAAATCTTGAAATTTTGTAGATTTTGAGAAATCTTCTTGGTTCTTTGCATCTCCATAAATTTTAGCATCAGCTTGTCCAAGTCTGAGGTTTTTATTAGGGTTGTATCCAATCTATGTACCTCAGTTTGGACAGAGCTGACAGCTTATCAATTTTGAGCCTTCCACGACATGATCGTGGTATATCCCTTCATTTCTTCAGGTCTTCGTCAGTGTTGCCCGTAGTGTTCTGTGCCATTCCTTGTACAAACCTCGCACATCTTCTGTTAGCTTTATTCCCAGGTGTTGGGTTTTTTTTTTTTAATGCTATGCCAAATGGTGTCTTTTGAAATGTTTGTTTCTGTACATCGCTGGTGCATAGAAATACAGTTGACATTTTACCTTGACTATTGGCCCAGTGTCCTCAATAACCATATCAATTGGAACCATTTGCATGTAGATTCTTTGGGTGTGTCTGTGACGTGCAGTCAGAGCATCTGTGAAGGACAGTTCTGTTTCACCGTCCCCGTCCGTCTGCTCTCTATGGCTTGCATTCTACACTGCTGGCTCCAGGACCTGACGGAGTTTTTCCTTCTCCCCTTCCAGAGGATACTGAGGCACATATTGACTATGAAGATAATTTCCCTGACGACAGATCCGTGTCATTCAAAGAACTCATGGAGGACTCCCGGACAGAGGCAGAGGAGGACAGAGGGCCAGAGGCATCTGAGGAGGCCCCAAGACAGGACCGTCTGATCTCCATTTCTGCGGGGAAAGACAGCGTAGCCCAGGATACGGCCTTTGTGCCAACTCCAGGCTTGTCCATCGCTGGGAGCAGCGTCCCCACAGACCTGCCAGGATCCCAGCTAAACCGGAAGTACTTGTTCTGGTTCCCCGCGGAGACGTTCCACAAGCCTGAGCTGGAAAAGGAGATGGATGATGACACCAAAAAGCAGTTTCTGGCTAGACACAACCAGAGTAGCATAACACCGGCTCCAAGTGAACCTGGCGCCAAGGTGGTCTATAGCAGCACGGATGGGCACTCAGGGACACCTGTGGGCGGGACCGACAGCAAGACAGGAGACCCGATGGTGAGCAGCAGTGATGAGTCCTGGTTAGATGGCTACCCGGTCACCGATGGGGGTTGGAGGAAGATAGAGGCAGAAGAGGCAGAAGAAGAGGAAGACAGGGACAAGGGAGATGGGTCCGTAGGGCTGGAAGAAAGGGTTCTAGTTACTTCTAATCAGCCCACTCCTGTAGAAATTAAGAAGCCTGGGAGTACCACACTCCCGCCAAGGGAGGACATGTCCCGTAGTTCAGTTCTTCTCTCTCAAACACTAGATGTAGAAGCCTTGGCTCTCAGACCGATAAATGTGTCTGAAACAGAGAGTCCCAGCAAGGGAGACGGTGATTTGACCAGGTACCAGTCAACCGTTCCTGGGAAGCTGGCCACGGAGAAGTCGCCCACGGCCACCCGGCCCTATGAACTCACCAGCTCTACCCTGGAGACGGTGACCACCGCCACCCGGCAAATGCCGAATCGCAGTCCCTCAGCGATCACGGCGGCCACCCGGACTCCGGTGGAGACCATCGCTCCCGAGGTCCAGGACGGTTTCCCCTACCTGCTGTCTGAGGACTTCTTGGGGCAGGAAAGCCCCAGCCCACGTGCAAGTGAAGAGCGTCTCCCGACTGGGGAGCCGTGCGTAGGGGACGGGTGTCCCGGCCTCAGCAGAGGCCCTGTCGTTGCCACCGTCGTCACCGTCCTGTGTCTGCTGCTGCTCCTGGCAGGCGTGGGGGCGGTGTGGGGCCACCGTAAGTGCCAGCACAGGAGCTCCGTGTACAAGCTGAACGTGGGCCAGCGGCAGGCCCGGCACTACCACCAGCAGATTGAGATGGAGAGGGTCTAGCCACCTTCAGAGAGCAGGCGCTCCCAGCGCCCCGCGGGAGGCAGATACACTGTGCCGCGTCTCGCCGATAAACTCGGATAATTCACTAGACGGCGAGACGGGCGGCGTAGAGTAGGGCTCGTCCTTCTCTTTCTCAGGTCTCTGTTCGACAGGCCGACAAGTGTCTCTGGAGGCACCCGGTAGGACCAGAAGGTTTGGGCGGCGTCATCAGACACACCCCGGCGTCTCCCTAACCAACTCCCCTGGAATGTACTGCGCTAATCCCAGACCTGCGCTCGGGCCCCAATTCCCGCGTGAGGTCAGGACTCACCCCCCTTCCCTCCACTTCATCATGCCATTGTCGTCTTTCCCTTTTTTAAGGAAAAAAAACCGAATGACTCCACAACCTGAAATTTTTAGGAAAGGCGTGATAGCCTGAGCATTTAGAACAGTGTCATCTAGCATCTAGAGATTTCATTGTTGGGGGTGGGGTATAGAAAAATGACAGGTTACCTCCTTTTAACGGTGTGTGACATCGTGAGGGCAAATGAGCCAGGAACCAGGACCTGGCCTAGAAGCTTTGAGGCTTCTTTTTCACTGTTTGCTGAATTTGGAGAGAATTTAGGACCGAGTTTCGTGGGGGCTGGGGGGTGTTGAAGAGTAAGTAACAAGACACACGTCCACCTCTGTCCCCGCCATTCTGTAGGACAGACCATCGCTGTTTTAAAAACAAGGTTATCTTGGTACCAGGAAGCATGGTTTCCTCTCAGAAGCGGTGGCCTAGCAGTCCTCGAACAGTCTGTGCCGAAGAACATCCTAGAATTTTCTGCCGAACGAACAAAACTCGGTTCTTGGTTTCCTCTCTTAGGATTAGCCATTTTTCCGAACTCCAGCGAGAGGGACTGACAGGGGAGGAAAGTAACGTTTTAAGAGGGCCGAGGACCAGGGTATCAAAGCGGAGGAATGCAGGGGAATTAAAAAGGAAGCGGAAAGTCTCCGTGCTGACCCCTCCTGTGCTCTGTTGTGGCCATCGGGAGCCGCACGAAAACAGCGCGAGCCAGGACGGACCCCTCCCGACCATTGGGCGCCCCGTCTCACGGGGTCTAGACCACCTTAGGACGGATCGCCAGCACCAGCTCACGGAGCAGAAACCCTGGGGGCGGGGCTCAGCTAGCTGGGTTTCCAGGTGATTCTAAAGCACGCTCAAGTTTGAGAACCGTTGCATCGGACTCTAAATTGTGAGCTGCCAGCCAGCTGACGCTCTGGAGGCCCAGGAGGCGAGCCACACCTGTGGCCCGCCTGGCGCGGAAGTCGGGCAGCGCCACGCGCACCTGCGGCAGCTCTGGAAGCTGCTAAGGTCCCATCTCCAGTGGCCTCCTACATACCGGCCCAGAAACGAGACACACTGCGTGTTGATGAGTCACCTGCTTAGGAGTAGTTTTCAGTGGTAAAAAAGTGACGAAGGCCTTACATTGATTTTGACACACTAATTGAGCGGTTTTACGTGCAACGAAATCCTGATCTCCTTTACAATTGGGAAATTGGTGGTTTTCCACCCCGCCACCTGGTTTTGGCGCATGCTTTGGAAAAATAAGTCGCTCTAGAGGCAGCGCGGCAAAATCAAAGACCCTCGTCGCCATTACTGGGTAAAATGAAGGCCCGAAGGTACCAAGTGGAATACCTGTGTGTCCGATGAAATCTAGAACAGGACTGAAATCCTTTCTGCATGTAGCCAAAGCAAAACACTACAGAATAAAAGCCAGAGACTGTATATATTTATAAATTAGATTCTTTTCTAATCTATTACAAGATAACTTTTCTATTTTTAACTACATAAAATAACCTCCATCTCAACGTTGGGATTGTGTTATTCAACTGTCATTATGTAATAACCCAAGAAGACTGACTTAATACCAACCCAGAAATAGGAAACGTTAATACAAATGTATTAATAAATTTCTTACAGATACATTAATACATGTAAATGTATTATTTTGTAGACATGAACTACATGAAAACAAACTCAACGCATGAGTTTTTAAGTTTTTAGTGACTTGCTGTCATCTAAATTAATGTTATAGGATCTAAAAATCCACTTAGAAAGGGAATGATTAAGACAGTGTATACCTGAATTTTATGTCACCGTACGTGTTTTGAGACTGGTCAACATTTAATATTCACGAAAACTGAGGTTGGGGTAGTTTATTAACACAAAGCTTCTGAAATCTTTAAAATAAATAAGTATTTCCCCAAACAGTTGCTAAATGTATTTTATATCTGGGGTACGTCACGATGGCTTAAAAAAAAAAAAAAAGATTCTCTGGTGGGTCCTGGGCTAAGGAACCAACTCTTGATTTCAGCTCAGGTCATGATCTCATGGTTGGTGAGCTCGAGCCCCAAGTCAGGCTCCGTGCAGACAGTGTGGAACCTGCTGGGATTCTAGGGGAATCCTAGAATTCTCTCCCTCTCTCTCTCTCTCTCTCTCTCTCTCTCTCTCTCTCAAAATAAATACATAAACGTTAAAAAAAATTTTTTTTAATTTTGTTTAATGAAAAAAATTTGGGATGTGCCTGGGTGGCTCAGTCAGTTAAGCGACTGACTCTTGATTTTGGCTCAAGTCATGATCTCACACTTCGTGGGTTCAAGCCCCACATCGGGCTTGGCACTGACAGTGCAGAGCCTCCTTGGGACTCTGTCTCCGTCTCTCCCTGTCCCTCCCCGACTCCTCCCCCTCCCCCCACTCTCTGTCTCTCAAAATAAACATTAAAAAACTTTTTTAAAAGAAGATTCTCCAGGAAACTCCAAAATCACGTCTCTGTATCTGCTCTAAGACCACCCTGAGTCTCAGCCCTGTTCCCTCTGGCAGCAGGATTGCAGCCATGTCCTCCTGCGCCCCTCCCTTTTGCTCACCTCGACTGGACACCGTGCCCTTCCCTTTGACGCGAAGCCCAGGGTCAGTACTCAGCGCGGCTCCCGGGCCAGCAGCGCAGGCACCGCGTTGAAGCTGTGCTGGAAACGCAGAATCCGAGGCCCCGCCCCAGACCTGCGGACTCAGACTCTATCTGCATTTAATAGCGGGCACGGGTGACCGGTGCGCAGGTGACAGGCGCGCAGGCGAAGTGCAAGAGCGCTGCCCTGAGGGACCAAGGCTGATCGCCCTCGTTCTCCTGACTGGAGCCTCGGAGGGGTGTTCAGACAGTTAGACGGAGAGCCCAGTCATGAAAGCGTGGGCAAGCTTCCCAGAAACACGAGGCGGTGGTGGGGGACTGGTGGGGGACGGGAGGAGAGCTCGGCGACAGCCCTTTGGGACCAAGCCTCGCGGCCTCAGGGAGAACGCAGCCACCACCCAACCGCGGCCTGAAGGAAGCAGACACTTTACAGACCCGACCTCGTCCCTCGGCCTGCAATCTCTTGCCAGCGAGCCCCGGTGGCAACCGGAAGTGGCAGGGCGAGGGTGCCCAGGCAACGCGGACCATCGGGGTCACGTCCCCGGGCACAGGGGAGGCTGAAAAAGAGATCCAGAGAGGCCCAGTTCTCCATCGGTAAAACCCCATCCGCCTTATGTCCCCTGATACCTCGGTGACCCCCGGGAGGCCGTCCACGCCTCCCCCGTGACCCAGGGTCGCGGAGGCCGCAGTGCCCCATCCGGACGCCCTCACGCTGCAGGCGAACCCAGCTTCCAGCCGCCCTGCGTGCCGCCTGCCAAGAGGCTCCAAAACGCCTTCTCGTCCAGAGGATGGCCTCCGGCCTGATGCGCGTTGGTCACCCAGGACTCAGACCCGTGACCGGCGTGGGCACACGTGCCTCCAGGCGGCCCGGCTCGCGGGAGAACCCGTGCCCCTGGGCTCCTGCGGGGTCCGGCCCAGGCTGGGCTCCGAGGAAGCCGCCCCACAGCATCCCTCGCACCCCGCTTCAGCGCTCGCGCCCCCACACAAGGCCTCGCAAGCTCGCATCCCCTGGGTCTCCGCTCCTCCATCCGAACTTTCACGCCGCCGCCTGTGGGGTCTTGGGCGGAGCGCACAAAATGCCCGTGTCCTCCACCTGCCTTCGCGCCGCTTCCCGGCTGGCCCCTCACTCTTCGCACCTGCTTCCTCGGCTCTTTGTCTCCTTTCCCGCCCTTTAGTGAAGGCACGGAGCATGGAGGCTGCCCGCGGTCATTCCCGAGGGCGTTCGGGGTCAACATTCGATCACTTCTCAGACCTGGCCACCCGGGGACCAGCTCCTTAGCTCGAAAGCAAGCCCTGGATCCCAAACGTTTTTCCAAGTGAGATCCCAGATCCCCCGGACGAGAGGACCTTCCTGGGAAGAGGAGTGGGCCCCTGTCTCCCGAAGAGGCCCTCGGCCTGCGGGGCTAGCAGGGACCCCTCTGCTGCGGAGGGTCTGAGAGCCCCGGGGGTACGAGGTCTGCTTTGGCAGGCGACTGTCCGAAATCTCAGGGGCCCAGAACACGGCTGGTTACAACACGCGTCCTAGAGTGCCTGGGTGCGGTTCGGACGGTCCCGCCCAGGAGGCAGACAAAGAAAACAGGTGAGAATGGGCCAAAGAAAACATTTAATGTGATTTTTTTCTTTCTTCATTTTTTTAAATTTTTATTTAATTTATTTTTAAATTTACATCCAAGTTAGTTAGCATATGGTGCAACGATGATTTCAGGTGAGATTCCTTAATGCCCTTCAACCATTTAGCCCGTCCCCCCCCGCCACAGCCCCTCCAGTAACCCTGTTTGTTCTCCGTTTTTAAGAGTCTCTTATGCTTTTCTCCCCCTCCCTGTTTTTATACTATTTTGGCTTCCCTTCCCTTATGGTCATCCCCTTTGTATCTTAAAGTCCTCATATGGGTGAAGTCATATGATATTTGTCTTTCTCTGACTGACTAATTTCGCTTAGCACGATACCCTCTGGCTCCATCCACGTAGTTGCAAACGGCAAGATTTCGTTCTTTTTGATCGCCGAGTAATACTCCATCGTATACATAGACCACATCTTCTTTACCCATTCGTCCCTCGATGGGTGTTTGGGCTCTTTCCGTGCTTTGGTTATTGTCGATACTGCTGGTGATTTTCTTTTTTAAAAAATCTTTAAGGGGGTGCCTGAATGGCTCAGTCCGTTAGGCGTCCGACTCTTGATTTCCGCTCAGATGGTGACCTTGCGGTTGGTGAGGTCAAGCGCCGCACCAATCTAAGAGCCTGGAGCCTGCTTCCGGTCCAGTGTCTCCCTCTCTCTCTGCCCCTCCCTGCACTCGCTCTCTCGCTCCCTCTCAAAAAAACAAACATTAAAAAAAAAAAAATCTGGGGCGCCTGGGTGGCTCAGTCAGTTAAGCGTCTGACTTTGGTTCAGGTCGTGATCTCGAGGTTTGTGGGTTCGAGGCCCGCGTCGGGCTCTGTGCTGACAGCTCGGAGCCTGGAGCCTGCTTCGGATTCTGTGTCTCCCTCTCTCTCTGCCCCTCCCCCACTCATGCTCTGTCTCCCTCTCAAAAATAAACATTAAAAAAAAAATCTTTGTTTTCGATGACTTTCCAAGTTCTAATTTCCTGTAACTAGGATCGAGATTGTGCATACCCCCTGGCCGAGGGAGGCGAGGGGGAAGGATGTGGGCAGCTGTTTCCAGTCCAGCCTGCTGAGTGCCGCCTTACAGAAAGGTTAAAACTGACTGATCTTGGGGCGCCTGGGTGGCTCAGTCGGTTAGCCTCCGACTTCAGCTCGGGTCACGATCTCACAGTTTGTGAGTTCGAGCCCCACACTCGGCTCTGTGCTGACAGCTCAGAGCCTGGAGCCTGCTTCGGATTCTGTGTCTCCCTCTCTCTCTCTGCCCCTCCCCTGCTCGTATTCTGTCTCTCTCTCTCTCTCTCTCTCAAAAATAAATAAAGCATTAAAAAAAAAACCTGACTGCTCTTATTTATATCTGTTGGCCAAATTGCTTACTTCCTTCTTATCCTTTTCTTTTTAATTTTTTTTAATGGTTACTTATTTTCGAGAGAGAGAGAGAGAGAGAGAGAGAGAGAGTATAAGTACGGGAGGGGCACACAGAGAGGGAGACACAGAAACCGAAGCAGGCTCCAGGCTCCGAGCTGTCAGCACAGAGCCCGACGCGGGGCTTGAACCCACGAACAGTGAGGTCATGACCTGAACTGAAGTCTGGCGGTTAACCGACCGAGCCACCCAGGCGCCCCTATCCTTTTCTTATAAAATGAGGCACCAGCATCTCGCCCTGTCGGCTCCTAGAGAATCGTGAGCCAACTCATTCATTCAACAAGCCACCAGGGCCAGATCTCGGGGGGGGGGGGGGGGGGGGGGGGGGGGGGGGGGGGGGGGGGGCGGGGGGGAGGGGGAGGCACCTGGGGGCGGCGACAGGGCTGGGGGTCTGGCTGCCTCTGAACCTGGGGGGAGGCGCCCTACCGCGGCACAAACCACAGCCACTCCCGACTCCTTTCAGAGACAGCAGCAGGTCGGTCAAGGCCAAGCTGAACTCTCACGGCGTCTTCCCCCTCGGGGAGCCGCTACGGCTACGGGGACAGGGCCGGGGCCGGGGAACAGCCTTGCCCCCCGCTTCGGGCACAGGAAGTCCCAGGCACAAAACCTTTGGCCGGGGTTTGCTGGAGGCTCCTTTCCCTCTCTCCCCCCACCCCTTGTATATCGTTTAAACTCTCCACACTAGGTCATTCAAGCCCGGAGCCACCAGAAAAACGAAGTCGCTGTTCGGGGGATGGCAGACACTCAAGAGAGCAGACAGCTGTGATGAAGGGTTAGTTGTGGGTTTTTCTCGGGGCCTCGCTACCGACCGGGGTGCAGCTCCATGCGCAAACACTATTAAATGAGAATGTTTTCCCTGGCACCGGCCCACCTGCCCCCCTCTGCCCCCCCCCAGTTTCGGGATTGAATTTAAAAAAAGAAAAAAAAAAAACCGAAGGAGCTGAGGTTTACGCCTCACATTTAAAACTTAAAAACATTATTTCCAGAAACGCTGGCAGGACGCGGCCGCTGCTGAGCCCGCCGGCAGTCATAATAAACCCTTTCCCAGTGACAGCCCACCAGATCGTTTTCCGTTTGCCACCGAGCTCGCGTCAATAAGATGTTTGTGCTCTTAAAATCCCCTCGGTAAGAACTCCCCAAAGCGGCACTTCCCAAGGCGGCCTCCGTGGCCCAGGGCCCCGGGTCCCGGAGGCGCGCACGACAGGGCGGCGGCAGCTGTCACGAAGGGTCAAAACTCAGAGTAACCAACCCGTCAGCGTGTCGGCAAGAGATGCCTCAATTCGTCACTTTTCAACCGTGTCCGCACAAGCCTCCCCTCGGCCCTCCGCGGCCGGGGTAGAGGCTGGACGCTAATGGAGGCCTCGGTGGGCGGCCTCCGGACCCGTCCCTGTGGGCGCCCCCTCCCTGGGTGGACCGGCGGGAAGACTCCCCACCGGAGGACCGCCGGGCCCCACGCAGATGGGTCAGAGGACGAGCCGGGCTGGGCCTGGAAACGCCCCCAAAGCTGACAGGCGTGTTTGTTTTTTCAAGAGACGGGCCCAACGCATGCTGAACCCATCAGGTCTCAGTCCAGGAACCTTCTGGGCCCTTCCAAGACACACTCGCAGGGAGGCGCTGGGTGGAGGCCGCCGAGTCCAGCCTGCGTGCTGGGCGTCGCGGTAGGCGTGGAGGAATCAGCCCCCCTCCTCCTGTTTCTTTTTTCTTTCTTTCTTTCCTTTTTTTTTTTTTTTTTAAGATTGGTTGGGTTTCCTTTGAAATAAAAAGATGAGCGAGTCCCACAGCCTTCGATCAAAGCGAAGCGCCCACAGCGTTGACCGGACTGCTTCCAGGGTTTCCTCCTCGGGGGCGCTGGGAGGTTGGGGCTGGAGGTGCTTTTCAATCCCACCCCCCGCCCCCGCCCCGGAAAGAGGGGCCAAGTTCAGAGAGGGAGTGCGGACCCCTCCCGCCACCGCCACCCAACCCAGCGTGCCACACCTTCCTGCACTGAGAGCTCGCCCAGGGCTCCGAGGAGGAGGGCCAAATGGAAGCTGTGCGGGGCACACGGAGGTGGGCTGGACGTGCCCAGCCTGTCCGGTGTCCTGTGTCCTCGACTGCTCCCGTACAGCAGGCAAGGGCAGTTGCAGCCAGGAGCTCCGGGGTGCAGGGGGGGAATCAACGGCCTCCGGGGGCACCAGGTGCACCCACTCAGCCATCCTGGGACTCGACTTTAGAGCCCCGGGACCCTGCTCTCCAGTGACTTCAAAAGGAAGTCTCTCTGGTGGGTGGAGGCCGGGCGAGGGAAGGAGGGGGAGCCACTTATGATTGGACCCATTGCTGGATGCCCTGGCGGGTGGAGGGGGGGCTGCTGGGGACACACGTGCGGCCAATCACAGCGACTCCTTGGCCACGCGTCCCCGGGAGCGCAGGCTCTGCAGGCAGGGCAAGTCCAGCCAAAGAGAGCGGCGCCCGTGGTCCTGGTTGGAGTGCCCCGGCAGGGGGACCCGACAGGAGGATGCTGGCACAGGTACCCACCGGGGTGCAGCTCCAAGCGCACACGCTATGAAATGAGAAGGTTTTCTCTGGCACCAGCCCGTCTCCCCCCCCCCGACCCCCGCCCCAGTTTCAGGATTGAATTTAAAAAAAAAATAAACACACACAAAAAAACTGAAGTTGCTGAGGTTTACAGCTCACACTTAAACTTGAAAACGTGATTTCCAAAACTGTCGTGCTCCCCAGGAAGGAGGGATAGCTCGGGAGGGCCCTTCCGCGTTCCCGGGGCTTGGGCAGTGGGGGAGGGGGAGGAGACGGGAAGACCAAAAATACACGAGTTTTCCACCTCCGATTATTCACCATTACAGTAAAGACCCCACATTCCATCTCGCTTCTCTCCTTCCCGTGCCGCCCTCAGAAAATTCCAGCCTCCCAAGTGCCCTGCCTGTCTCTTCCGCCTCCGTCCCCAGGGGGTCCCGACCAGACGAAGGGGCTTACTGAAAGAGGCAAGAAGGTGGAGTAAAGAAAACTCAGGTCCTGGAACACCGCTCTCCCGGGTTTCTCCACCCTCAAAGCTGGCCTCGTCTCCGTCTCTTCGGTGGGGTTCTCGTTTCCCAGGGAGCCCGGGGCTCCTCCCTCGGCACACGGTCCGGGGGACCCCACCCGGCCTCCTGGCCTTACATACCACCTGCCTGCTGGTGATTCAGCTTCTCCCGGACCCCCTGCGCAGAGCCGGGACCCCCGCCCCCGCCCACGGCCCCTCTCGGGGGCTCCCCACCGCCCGGGGACCACGGTCCTGTTTCCGGAGAACTGCCCTCGGCTGCCCCGGCTACTCGCCTGCAAAGGGACACCCCTACCCACTAAGGGACCGTCAACACCCGACCCGGTGAGGGAGACGCTACGCGTGTTTGCCGAACGAACCCCCACGACAAACCCCAGGCACCGGGTCCCCGCTTCGCGCTCTGCGGACGACCTGACCTGAGAAGCCTCTCTGGTTTTTTTTTTGTTTTTTTTTTTTTAACGTTTATTTATTTTTTAAGAGACTTAGAGACAGAGCGTGAGCAGGGCAAGGGCAGAGAGAGAGGGAGACACAGAATCCGAAGCAGGCTCCAGGCTCTGAGCCGCCAGCATAGAGCCCGACGCGGGGCTGGAACTCACAGACCGTGAGATCATGACCCGAGCTGAAGTCGGCCGCTCAACTGACTGAGCCCCCCAGGCACCCCTCTCCGGTTGTGCTTGCAGCCTGAGCTCCCGTCCCAGCCTCTGAGGGCTGCCCCGCACCCAGCTCCTTGCTCAGCCCGCGCCCCCGACTTCCCTCTCTTCGGTAAAGGGCAACCCTGTCCTTCCCGTTACTCTGGCTAAAACCTGGAGGTCACCGTCGGCCCCTCTTTCTCTCATGCTCCACATCCGAAGTGTCCGCAAAAAAGCAAAATGAGCCTCGATCTACCCGCTTCTAGCCGTGCCCGTCGCGACCGGCCAGGTCCCAGCCCGCGCTCCCTCTGCCCGGTTTCCTGCGTCCGCCCTGGCTGGCTCTCCGCTTTTTCGCCACGGGGGCAGCTGGAGGGATCCAGGCAGTGGGGGCACCCCTCCCCCCCCGCGGCTCCCACGTCACCCAGAGCGGAAGCCTCACAGTGGCCTCCGCCGTCTGGGCTCTGTCCCGCCTCTGGAGCCTCGTCTCCGGGCCTCCCTACCCACGTCCCTGCTAAATTCTTTCCCGTAGCAATGACCACTCTTGATAGTTCAGGTACATGTGTCCTTATTTATTTGCTGTCTGTCTCCCTTGGAGGACCAGGCTCCTGAGCGCAGGGGAGCTTTCCCAGCCCCTCCGCACAGTGTTTCCAGTGCCCGGGCCAACATCCAGCACGTCGTAGGTGCTCAATAAATATTTATTGACCAATGATCGAAAGGGAACTAGACTCCCTCTGCTTCCTTC
>PITB01006899.1:63673-85239 GCA_004024585.1 Paradoxurus hermaphroditus
GATGGAAGACTGCGAGAAGAGGAGGGGGGTGTGAAGATGGGCAGGGGCGCGGGTGTGAACGTGGGGCGATCACGGCGAGGCAGGTGCGGCCGCGGGAAGGCAGGCTCACCCCGGATGCTGCGTCGCGAGAGGTGAGGCTTCCCGTCCCCTTCCCGGAGGAGAGAGAAGGCTTTGAGGTATCGACCACGCGGGCCACGGGAAAGGAGGACAGAGAGGCTGAGTCTCCTGAGCACCGAGGGGCGTCGCCTCGCCGTGGACTAGCCGGTCTCCTCCAGCTCCAGGAGGTCGTCCACGTATTCCAGAACCTCTCCCTGCAAGAGACGACAGGACACGTCCGTCGAGTGGGCTACCTGGATTGAAAAGTGCCGCCGAACAGGGGCCGCCACCAGCTACCCTCGGGCCCGGCCCACCTGCCTTCCACCCGGGAGGGGACCCGGCTTCCGCTCCACGTGAGCTTGGGAGTCAGGTAGTCTGCAACCCGCACAGACGGCCTGTGTGAGGCTGGGGGGCAGTCGGTGCAGCCACCCCTGAAAGACCTGTTTAGAGCCCCCTTTTCTGGGCACCCCCCTTTTCTTAGGAGTTACGCCACAGGAACACTCTCCGTCTGTTCCCTTTCTAGAGTGACCGGGAGATCCTGAGCTTCTCAAGGATTTCTTTCCTTCCCTGGAGCCCGGAGCGGACATGGTCGGAAACCTTCCAAAGGAAGAATGAGCGAGGACGTGTGTGCACGGTCACCGCGTGGCTGAAGCAGCCGCCCACTCACAAGACAGTCTCCTGGGTGGAGTGGGCCCCGCCTGCCCACAGTCAGTACCAGGAGCCCCCTCTTCCCCCCGCTCCCTCCCTCTGCGGTCGGCCTCGACCTGAGAGCCCAGCACACTTTCTGGTTTCTTCCTTTGCACTGATTTCTCGCCCGCAACCCACCTGGCCCGGCGGCCGGTGCCACCCGCTGTCCTTACTCCCAAGAACGAGTGACTCGCCGAGGAGGCCGAGTCTGACTCCCATGAGGACCAGCACCCCCTCCCCCCGCCCCAATGCCAACCACCCCTGCTAATGCTCGGCCTCCCTCACGGAGGTCACCGCCACAGGCCCAGAGCTCCTCTGCTCCTTCTGAGATTTGAACACACTTCCTGTTATAACCTCTCGGCATCAGGGAATAGTTGGGAGATCTACCGAGTACATGAGACACAAAACGGGGTCTGATTATTTTCATCAACTATTTCTACCATATCATGCCTGAGATTAGAAACTAAAGTTACAGAAGTGGAAGACGACCGATTAGAAAAAACGATATTTGCTTCCGTTGCTTTCTGGGCCCCAAAAGGAAAACACAAGTAGAGGGATGCTGTACGGCCAGGCCAGCGGTTCCCAGAGTCACCGTTTCCTGCTGTGTGGCCGCGGTGACAGGGGTGATGGTATGATCCGTTCTTCGCTCACTCATAAGTAGCCAAGGCAATACAGACGAAGGAGACACGACCCCCTCTGTGGCCTGTTATTGGGGGGGCTGTCGGTGCCTTGCTCAGCTCTCCTCGCGGGTACACCCGCCCCCCGGTGCTGACGGCTGAGAGCCGCCCCTTCTCTGGATAACTGACCTTGGCCCTACCAGGGAGTTTCCACCCCAGCCCCTCCGGGCCTACGAAATGCGGGAAGAGCTCTATGGCACCGTCCATGCCCCAGAGCTCCCATGGGATCGGGCTAAGCTCGACTCCAGCTGAGACCTCATCATTTCGTGGCTCCTTCCCCTGCCCCTCGCTTCTTTCCCCCCTGAGGGGACTCCCTCGGTAAGTCACTCCTGCAAATGATCATCTGTTTCTTCCAGACCTTCCCGAAACAAACAACCATCAGAACCTGAGACTTGAGGCATCCATTTCAGCCTGCGTTAGACAGTTTCTCAGACTCTAAGAAGCGTCTGCAAAATCTGTAACTAGCGCTCAAACCGTCAGGAGCTCTGACCACGCATTTCAACCCCAGAACGATAATAAAGGAGAATGCCCCTAGCATCAGAAGCTGAATCGTAGTGCTGTTTGGTTTCGGTGTAGTATTCTGGCCTTTGGAACTTTAAAGATTAAATTGGTAGTTTTATCGTATTGATTATACTTTATTTCAAATACCTACTCATTTATTTGATATGTAGAAATAATCTGAAATAATTGGAAAATAACCTGAAATATAATTTGATATATAGAACAGAAAGTAGCTCGTCCCCGATTCTAAAGCTTTGATTAATAAGCTAAATACTTTTAGGGCCTTCGACAGACTCTTTTCTTTATCTTGACAGTGTTGAGTCCAAGAATCCTGGGAATCTGAAAGCCTAGAATAATCCTGCTGTTCAGTAGCTGATGACTAACCAGCTGTGTGACTTTGAGCAAGGCACTCTACCTTTCTGAATTTATTTCCTCATCTGTGAGGTGAGAGAGCTTTACCGAATATCATAAAAGTTCTCCCGTTGTCCTAACACCTACGATTTTTCTAAATATATTATCTCTGTGCATCAAGAGCCTTCAAAATGTTCACAGCTTTAGACCCAGGAATTCCGCCCATGGGGATTTATCCTAAGGAGATGGCCGGAAAAAAAGGTAACCGATTTAGTCACAGCTGTGTTATTTGTGAAAGCAAAAAGTTGGAAGCAACCTAAACTGCTTATAAAAACAAAAAGCTGAACTTTAAAAATCCATACCACGGAGGATTAGTCACCCAAAAGTCATGTTTATAATAAACATTAAGTAACGAGGTTAACAAAAACCACACCCTCATCTCAATAGATGCAGAGGAAAGCAATCGACAAAATTCAACACCACGTCATGATACAAACATCTGACAAACAGGAGGAGAAGGGGAACCTCCTCGACCTGACAAAGGGCACCCGAAACACCCATAGTTAAGAGCGTTCTTAATGCGAACACCGAACGTTTCCCTTCTAAAATTGGGAACAAAACATGGATGTCCAATCTCTCTATTTCTATTTGATATTTTACCAGAGGTTTTAGTCAGGGCCATTAGCAAAGAAAAATAAATAAAAGTCACCCAGATCGGAAGAGAAGAAGTAAAATCACCTCTATTCATAGAGAACACGCCCTTGCATATAGAAACTCCTAAGCAATACCACCATACACACGACTATTAGAATAAACAAGTGCAACAAGTTTGCAGAATTATGATATCAATATACAAAAATCAACTGTATTTCTATCCACTGGCAATGAACATTTGGAAAATAAAAATAAGAAAAAATTCCATTCGCAAAATTTCATTTTTTAATGAAATGTAAGAAAATATTATGGAAGGAAATTAAAGAAGATCTAAAGAAGTGGAAAGACATCCCAACGTTAATGATCGGAAGACTTAATACTGTTAAGATGTCAATACTATCCGTAATTCCTATCAAATAACACCAGCATTCTTTACAGAGCTAGATGAAACAATCCTAAAATTTGTATAGAACCAGAAAAGACCCCAAATAGCCAAAGCAAACCTTAAGAACAAAACCTAAGCAGCAGGCAGCACAATCCCAGACTTCAAGCTATATTACAAAGCTGTAACCATCAAGACAGTATGGTACTGGCACAAAAACAGACACTCAGATCAATGGAACAGAATAGAGAACCCAGAAAGGGACCCACAAATGTATGGCCAACTAATCTTTGACAGAGCAGGAAAGAATATCCAACGGAAAAAAGTCTCTTCAGCAAACTGTGTTGGGAAAACTGGACAGTGACATGCAGAGAAATGAACCTGGACCACTTCCTTACACCATACACAAAAATAAACTCAAAATGGATGAAAGACCTAAATGTAAGACAGAAATCCATCAAAATCCTAGAAGAGAAAGCAGGCAACAACCTCTTTGACCTCAGCCGCGGCAACTTCTTACTTGACATGTCTCCGGAGGCAAGGGAAACAAAAGCAAAAATAAACTATTGGCACCTCATCAAGATAAAAACCTTCCGCACGGTGAAGGAAACAATCAGCAAAATTAAAAGGCAACCAACGGAATGGGAGAAGATATTTGCAAATGACATAACAGATAAAGGGTTAGTATCCAAAATCTATAAAGAACTTATCAAACTCAACACCCAAAAAACAAATAATCCAGTGAAGAAACGGGCAGAAGACATGAATAGACATTTCTCCAAAGAAGACATCCAGATGGCCAACCGACACATGAAAAGATTCTCAACATCACTCATCATCAGGAAGTACAGATCAAAACCACAATGAGACACCACCTCACACCTGAATGGCTCACATTAACAACTCAGGCAACAGCAGACGCTGACGAGGATGTGGAGAAAGAGGTACCCTTTTGCACAGCTGGTGGGAACGCAA
Source organism: Paradoxurus hermaphroditus (assembly GCA_004024585.1). Taxonomy (NCBI): domain Eukaryota; kingdom Metazoa; phylum Chordata; class Mammalia; order Carnivora; family Viverridae; genus Paradoxurus; species Paradoxurus hermaphroditus. The sequence goes on from PITB01006899.1 coordinate 67,997, forward strand.
ACTGGTGCAGCCGCTCTGGAAAACAGTGTGGAGGTTCCTCAAAAAATTAAAAATAGAACTACTCTATGACCCAGCAATCACACTCCTAGGTATTTATCCAAGGGATACGGGTGTGCTGTTTCGAAGGGCCACGTGCACCCCAATGTTTACAGCAACACTATTGACAACAGCCAAAGTACGGAAAGAGCCCAAACGTCCATTGACAGATGGATGGATAAAAAAGATGTGGTATATATATACACAATGGAGTATTACTCGGAAATCAAAAAGAAAGAAATCTTGCCATTTGCAACAATGTGGATAGAACTACAGGTGTATTATGCTAAGTGAAATAAGTCAGTCAGAGAAAGACAAATATCATATGACTTCACTCATGTGTGGAATGTAAGATACAAAACAGATGAACGTAAGAGAAGGGAAGCAAAAATAATAGAAAAACAGGGAGAGAGACAAACCATAAGACATTCTTAAATACAGAGAACAAACTGAGGGCTGCTGGAAGGGTTGTGGGTGGGAGTTGTGGGCTAACCTATGTCAACTAACTTGGAGTGAATTTTTAAAAAACAAATAATTTAAAAAAAGATGTCAGTACTATCCAAAGGATCTTCAGATGTGGCCCAATTCCTATCAAAAATCCCAGCTGCCTTTTACAGAAACTGGCAGGCTGATCCTATAATTCATATGGAAACGCCAGGGACCTGAGAATGGACAAAACACTCTAGAAGAATGACATCGGAAGACTCACGCTTTCGGTTTCAAGATGCAGTACGACGCCACAGTAATCCACACGGTGTGGAACCGGCCTCAGGAGCGACAGCTGGGTCAACGGATTCGAACCGAGAGCCCAGATTTACACCCTCACTTTTATCGTCACTTGATTTCCAACAAGGGCACCAAGACAAACCAGTGGGAAAGAAAGACTTTTCAACAAATGGCACTGGGACAACCGGTTACCCACACGTCAAGGAATGAAATTGGACCCCTACCTCACATCCTATGTAAAATTAACTCAAAATAGATTGTGAGTGAACTCTTTAAATGATCGAAATCTTAAAAAAAAAATAGGAGTACAATTTCACGATCTTGGATTAAGTGATAGTTTCTTAGAGACTGACACCAAAAACACCAGCAAAAAAGGAAAAACAGTTACATGGGATCCCATCAATATTAAACACCTTTATGCCTTAAGATACTATTACGAAAATGAAAAGAAAGCTCACAGATTGCAAGAGATTACTTGCAATTCATAGATCCGACAGACGACTTACAAGCAGAATATATAAAGAACTCCTAATGCAACAATAAAAAGGAAAGTAACCCAAATAAAAACTGGGCAAAGAGTTTGAATAGACTACACATCTCCCCAGAGAAGATATGCAAATAGCTAGCAAGCCTATGAAAGAAGGCTCAGCATCACTAGTCACTAGGAAATGAGTCAAAACCTTAATGAGCTGCTGCTTCTAGCCTGTGAGGCTGCCTAAAATCGAAAAGACAAACACCAAGAGAAGTGTTGACAAAGATGTAGCACGTTGGAAATTTTATACGGCGCCGCTGGGAGTGTAAAATGGTGCAGCCACTTGGGAACACAGTCTGGGAGTTTCCCAACAAGGTGACCATATAGTTATCATATTTCCCAGAAATTCCCCCTCCACGTATATACTCTTGGTATGTCAGAGAATTAAAAACTTTTGTGCAAACAAAAATATGGACGCAAATGTTCCTAGGGTCATTATTCAAAATAGCCCCAAAGTGGGAATGACCCAGTACAAATGTCCATCGACAGAGGAACAGGTACACAAACGGCGGTATATCCATACAGTGGAATGCTCTTGAGCAATAAAATGGAAGCTGACATGTAACAGAATGCATATTATAACACGCTTGAACCCTGAAAACATTATGCTCAGCGAAAGAGGCTGGTCCCAAAAGACCCCATGCCATACGATTCCATTTATATAAACGTCCAAGGGGCACCTGGGGGGGCTCAGCCGGTTAAGTGTCCGGCTTCAGCTCCGGCCATGATCTCACCGTTCCCGAGTTCGAACCCTATGTTGGGCTCTGTGCTGACAGTGCAGAGCCTGGAGCCTGCTTCGGATTCTGTGTGTGTGTGTCTCTCTCTCTGCCCCTCCCCTGCTTGCGCTCTGTCTCTATCTCAAAAAACAAATAAACATTAAAAAATTTAAAAAAGAAATAAATCAACGTCCAGACCAGGCAAATCCACAGACACAGAAAGTAGATGAGTGGTTGCCGGGGACTGGGGGCAGAGGTGGGGGAGTGGGGGCAGAGGTGGGGGAGTGGGGGGCAGAGGAGAAGGGATGGGGAATGAATTACTAACAGGTTTGGGATTTCTTTTGGGGGTGATGAAAATGCTCTAAAATTAGATAGTACGGGGCACCTGGGGGGCTCAGTCGGTTTGGCATCTGACTTCCGCTCAGGTCATGATCTCGCGGTTCATGGGTTCAGGCCCCGCATCGGGCTCTGTGCTGACAGCTCAGAGCCTGGAGCCTGCTTCGGATTCTGTTTCCCTCTCTCTCTCTGCCCCTCCCCTGCTCACACTCTGTCCCTCTCTCTCTCAAAAATAAAACATTAAAAAACATGTTTTTAAATAAATAAAATTAGACAGCAGCGATGGACACACAACTTTGCGAGTTGGTATCTGCGACAGTCGGCTTTGTAATGAATACATATTGGAAAACGCATAGGAAACACCGGAGGTATACATACAAAATGTCAGCGCTGGCTTGCTCTGCATAATTAGGAACTCGACTCTCCCTTGTCCGAAATAGAGTTTCCTCCGCGTTCCAAGCAACGGCCGCCAGCCCTGTTCGTGTCGAGCCGGCTCTCTCCTGCCTTCGCAGCGCCCTTGTGACCTTATCTCGGGCTCCGCTTCTCAGACGCGCGCCACAATGGTCACCTCCTGGTCTATAGATCACTTCCACGTGCAGCTCGGCAGCTCACCTTCCCGGCCCCGTGAGGTCAACATTCTGAGTCCCGCTTTCTAAGTGAAGGAAGGGAGCTCTGGGAAATCCCGGCGACAGGGGCGCCCCGTGCAAATCTGGGCACCGACAACAAACGCGGGATCTTACTCAGAAGCGCTCCCCCAAAGGGCAGCGGAAACAGAGGACCCGGAGGCCTCGCTACTCAGAGGTGAGGGGTCTGGCCGGAACCCGCTCCTGGAAGTCTCAGCCAAGCAGGTTCTGCTTTGTTTCAAATGCATCTCTCTCGTGCGCACTTTTTTCTTTTTAATGTTTATTTATTTTTGAGACAGAGAGAGACAGAGCACGAGTGGGGAAGGGCAGAGAGAGAGGGAGACACACAGAATCCAAAGTAGGCTCCAGGCCGCCAGCTGTCAGCACAGAGCCCGACGCAGGGCTCAAACTCATGGACTGCGAGATCATGACCTGAGCGAAAGTCGGACGCTCAACCGACTGAGCCCCCCCAGGCGCCCCTCAAATGCATCTCTCTAAATACGGCCACTAATGAGGACTCGTCTGTGGCTAGGCTGCCCCCACCTCCCAAAATGCTCCCGGAGTGGGAGAGTCTTTCTCAAAAAAGGAGTCAGCTGAAATTGCTGTCGGGAAACGCGGGGCTGCGGCCCGGGTCTCCTGGAAAGCCCTCTTTCCCCTCCCCGGGGCCCTGACTTCCATTAAAACGCCCACAGGAACTGTATCTGTCCGGGTCCCCTCTGTTTCAGGGACGACCAGGGCTTCCGGGGGTTCCAGCAAAGACGGGAGTAATCTTCTTCTCTGAGCCGGACGCGCGCTAACCGTACGAACTCACCTCGTCGTCGTCCATTATATTTTCCTTCGCAAAGTCGTACAGCTCTTTCTGGAGCGCGGTCACGTTGAAGAACTGAACTGCTTCCTGTTGAGACACAAAGGACAGTTTCTATGACCAGCCTTTCGACGTCAGAAGTGGCGGGACGGGGGCACTGGGTACAGACTTCTTTTGGGGGCGATGAAAGTGTTTACAATTGGAGAGCGGTCACGGTTGCACGACTCCGCGAATATGCTAGAAACCGCTCAACTGTACATTTTAAAAGCATGAATTTTATTGCATATGAATCATATCTCAATTAAAAGAGCGGCCGGCCCCAAGTGGGTGGGACAGCGGGGGCGAGAGAGAGAGAGAGAGAGAGAGGAAGTGTGTGCATGCTGGCAGGGGAGCCAGGTGTGACGGAAGACGTGCTCATGGCAAACCAGGGGAGCAGATCAAAATCGCAGTGAAAATACAAGTTAAGGGCCAAGGCCAATTTCAGAAGCTCTTTTAGAAGTAATATAGGGGCGCCTGGGTGGCTCCGTCGGTTAGGTGTCCGACTTCGGCTCAGGTCATGACCTCGCGGTTTGTGAGTTCGAGCCTCGCAGTCAGGACAGAGCCCACTCCGGACCCCCTGTCCTTCTCTCTCAAAAATAAAAAAAAAAACAAAACATTAAAAAAACCCACAAGTAATATACAATCCCTGGCGATCCCTGACAACACACGCGCCAAGCGGGGCCTGTCCACCAAGCGAATTGAACGACGGTCCATCCGTAAACAAATCCGCCTGGGAGGAATGAAAAACTAGTAGGTGTATGAATGTGGCACGGAAAACGCTCACGAGGAATCGTTAGAAAGACAGAGCGACGTGCACAGGCACAGGTCACGCGTGACCCTGTTTCCATAAAAACAAAGAAATACGTGTCTACGTGAGTCGCGCGTAGCCGGGAGGCAGGGGGTAAGAAAAGGCACGGGGCTTTGAAAGAATTTCCCTTTCTAAGTAAAACGTCTTCACGATGTTTGACATTTGGTAGCTTTTACTGATTTAGGAATCAGAATAGAGCAGTAAATGTTAACGGACCGAAAGAAAAAAAAAAGAGTCCCCTTTGTTTCGGCAATGACTCTTTGTCTTAAGGCACAAAGCGGGACCCCGAAAGCGAGAAGGAAGAGGGGGTCAGGAAGCGTGGCGCCCGGCGCCCTGCCACCTACTGGTCTGGGCTGGAAGTGCTCGTCCGAGAGGCCCCACTTGTCCCTGTGGTACCGGTAATACACCAGGTTCTGCTGCATGACCTTGTCGTCGGGGTCGAAGAGCAGGTAGCTGACGGCACAGGGGGCCGCGTTCTTCAGGTCGTTCACTGAGGCCCGGGGGGAGGAAAGAGGAACAGGAAGTCAGCACCCCCGGCCCTGAGAGTCGCCTCGCCGGCACAGCTGCCTGAAGACAATGCCCGGGAGGCAGCCCCTTCCGCACATCCCCTCCTTGGGAAGAGCCTGCGATGGACCAGAATCATCCCCGGGGCCGGCAGGTCCCAGCCCGGCCCTCCGCGGCAGCCTGGGGAGTGGTTTCCCAACACAGAAGCCTCCGTGGAAATATCTACTATATCGGACTTCGGGGTCCGCTGACCTGGGCTGGGAGGGCTGGGTCCCAAGGCCCGGCCTGGCCTCCAGGGCTTGAGGGAGGTAGGGAGGATGTGCCCGGGGTCCCCTGCGGATGGCGCCCCGGTCCCCAGACCCAGGCGGCCCTCCTACAGCTAAACCAGAGCTAGGACACCCAAAGGACGGTGGGCCCTCTCGGCTGGAAAAGATGTGAGGTCACCTGGTGTGCACATCAGGAAACTGGGGTTCCCACCTCTAGCGTCCCCCCTTAGAGTGGCCCCACCTACGACAGCACCTCGACATAGGGGATCTGCAGGGGCTGGGATTTGTATGGGGGGGGGGGAGGCAGGGGAAAGAGAAAATAAGCCACACACCCCCGGGCATTTATCCGGATACATCACAACCCAGAACACTCCCTTTGCTAAAGCTCAGCTTGGCCAGAGTGACCAAAACTTGGGTCTGAGTAAAGTGTGCCACCTAGTGGCTGTTTCCTGTAACAACAACCTTAAAACCAGCACGAAAGGGCCCCTGCTATTGACCCAGTCTAGAAGGCTGGGAAAGACACTTAATTCAAGGCCTTTCAGGGCCTGGGTTCAAGTGTAAATAACAACACCCGCCCTCAAAAAATTTAGTGTGGCAGATACTCTAGAAAGAGTTCACACCAGGGCCGACTTTCAAGAAGCCAATTTCAAGAGGGAAACGTTCCCTCCTACTGTTTACCTATAAACCCCGAAAGCAAAGATTTTCTGCGAAGCAGCAGGCAGATCTAGAGGTTTCGGTCGACCAGCGTATATAAGTCATCGCCACCGTTTCCGAGATGCAGGGCGACTTTCTGAGCATGTGAGAATTTCAAGGACCCATGAGCCGCCAGAGCCTTGGATGTATCTGGAAACTTTGTGCACAGCACCAAGCCGGGCTCAGAGGGCTGGAAGGCCTGACGATTCCTCCCTGGGTTTCAAAGTCCAACCCGGGGTCTGGCCCAGGGAGGTGCCAACACAGAGCTTCGTGAACATGAAATAACAATACTAGCTTATTAAAACAACAACAACAACAACCCAAACAACCAGCCTGCGTTTTCGTCCAACAGAAAACTTTTAACCTGTGAACCCAAGCTTGGCAAAGCGTGGATAAAAGTGGAAGCTGGGTGATGGGCATACCACCGCTCTCTCCAATGTATGTTTCCAAGTTTCCAGAAGAAGTTTTAAGAAGGTACAGGACTGTCCACGATTCTCATTAAAACGGGGCTCCCCCAGGAGTACCTGGCTGGCTCGGTCGGTGTGATATGTGACTACTGGTCTCGGGGTCACGGGTTGGAGCCCCACGTTGCGAGCAGAGATTACTTAAAAATAAAATCTGAAAACAAAACACACCAGGGCTCTTCCGAGGACGGAGAGATTCGATCGAACAGCTAACACGGGGACCGAGGGGAGGAGTTAGGGGAGACAGGACGGGTGGTTTGCTTTGGCTGTTTCTCGGCACATCTCCGAGCTGTTTGGTTGGCTGCAACTACAGGCCTTTTTGAAAGAAAGCCCTAATCAATCACTTAGACTAAAGAAGAGGCCTCTTCATAAGCAAAAACACCGCGTAGGAGAAAACTGTCCCCTCGACGCCAGAACGCACCCAAATAAATATTTGCTGGGTATCTAATAGGAGTTCCACGCGGCCTCCGGTGGAAGCAAGTCCACAGATTACACAGAATCAAGTCTTGTCCTCTATGTAAGGAATCCTTCCCCAAACAGCTGGCCCCAGGACTGCAGTGGCCGGTAAACCTTCACCCCCGCCCCCTGTGCAAGGGGAAGAGACCTCGCTCTCCCGTCGATCTCCGAGACGTCCCAAGCAAGGGGCATTTCAGGACGCTTCACTGCATCCCGAGGTGCGGTTCAGGCTGTCGTGAGAGCAGGTTCAGTGCTGAAGGAGGCCGTTTCCCTCGCTCCCAAAGCTCTGCTGTGACCGCTACCCAGGCTTCTCAGGAACAATCCCGATCGCCAGAATTAAAAATGGTAAATATATGTACACATACATGTATATATGTATATATTATATTCTATATACGTATATACATGTACATATTATATTATATATACATATATACATGTATGTGTACATATATACATATAGAAGAAAATCTTTTTATTTTACTTACTTACTGTTTTGCCCCTTTTTTACCCTTCGGCAGGCAAATCTTTCGGAGTGCCCTGAAGAGGACCGAGGTGGGCTAAAAAGGCAGGAAGGGAAGCCACGGCGGGAAGACGGAACTCGACAGACACCAAAACAGCCCCAGCAGGGGGAGAGGCCCGTGGGAGCCAAGGTCACCACCTGGTACTCTCGGCAGCAGACCCCTACGTCCCCGAGATCACCCCCTCCTGAGATGGAGGGGGCCTCCGGTGCTTGTCAGGGCGCCGCCAAACTACACGCAGCTCAAACAAAGGGCGCTCGGCGATGTCAGTTACAGGGAGAGGCGGAGAGGGCCACGATGTCGGTTACAGGGAGAGGCGGAGAGGGCCGCGATGTCGGTTACAGGGAGAGGCGGAGAGGGCCAGGATGTCAGTTACAGGGAGAGGCGGAGAGGGCCGCGATGTCGGTTACAGGGAGAGGCGGAGAGGGCCGCGATGTCGGTTACAGGGAGAGGCGGAGAGGGCCGCGATGTCGGTTACAGGGAGAGGCGGAGAGGGCCGCGATGTCGGTTACAGGGAGAGGCAGAGAGGGGTAAAAAGACGCTGAAGTCTCGACTCCGAACCACTCTCTCTTACACGTGTTTCCCCGTGACTCCCTGGAATGTTCTGAGGGATTAAGTCCAATCTCAGGCCGAAGGAGGACCGAATGAATAAAAGTCAGGCTGCAAAGTAAGGCCGATGAGAGGCAGGAAAGAATAAAAAGAACAAATACTGTACAGAGCTCTGCCGCGTGCCAGCGTTCGAGCACCCTGGGCCCCCCGCACCTGTCAGCGCCTGTGGCCTCACGGCCGCCTCGGGAGGCCAGCACCGCTGTCTCTAGCTTACAGATGAGGACCGCGAGACAGAGGCGTTAGGAAGCGACAAAGCTGAAGTTTAAACCTGAACCACCGGGCCTCGCTACCTCTTTGGGTGAGGCCCGGCACGCAGGCGGTCGACGTGCCCTTGACGGGCCCTCTCCACAACCAGAGGGACGGGCTCTTACCCCCACTTCTTACAGACGGGGAAGCGGAGTCCCAGGAGGATCGAGTACCTTGCCCGAGATCTTGTAGGAGACAATTACTTACATTTATAATAAGCAAACTGCAAATAATGATACATGGTGGCCACGAACTTCTCCACTGGGTAGCCTCCTATAACCGGGGTGAGGTTCTCTTCGCACTGTATTTTGCATTCCAGGACTTCCACGTAATGATCTGAAAGAACACGCACCGGTTTTCAGGGCGGTACATTCATTAATTTCTTTCTTTCTCTTTTTAGTTTTCCAGTGTTTAAGTAATCTCTATACCCGACGTGGGACTCGAACTCAGCACCCCGAGATCAAGAGTCACACGCTCCGCCGACTGAGCCAACCAGGCACCCCTGCGTTCATTAGTTTCTTAAAACTATTTCTGTCCCCTCTCCCTCGTGATCCTGGTAAAAGGTAAAGGTAAAACAGTTGCAACACTTATGACGAATGGGTAAAATCCTTAATATACGAAGTTCCTTAAAATCAGTAAGAAAAAGATAAACGCCTAATATAAAAATGGCCAAAGGCTGTTCACAGAAAAGAAATTGTAAAAACTACTAATAAACATTGTGAAAAGATGTTGTACTTCATTTGTAATTAAGAAACAGTCCAGGGCGCCTGGGTGGCTCAGTCGGCTAAGCTTCTGACTCTTGATTTCGGCCTGGGTAATGATCTCACCGTGGGTGGGATTGAGTCCCGAGTCAGCATCCATGCTGAGCATGGAGACTGCTTCGGATTCTCTCTCTCTCCCCACCCTGACCCTCCCCTATCCACACATCCCTCTCCTCAAAATAAATATTTTTTAAAAAGAAACACAATTCCACCTAAATATTAAAAATATTTTTTTAACGTTTACTCATTTTTGACAGAGAGACAGAGCGTGAGCAAGGGAAGGGCAGAGAGAGAGGGAGACACAGAATCTGAAGCAGGCTCCAGGCTCCAAGCCGTCAGCACAGAACCTGACGTGGGGCTTGAATTCACGAACCTCGAGATCATGACCTGAGCCGAAGTCGGCCGCTTAACTGACTGGGCCCCCCATGTGCCTCGCCCCCACCCGCCTTTTTTTTTTTAATTTTCCACCTAAAATATTTTAAAGTGTTAAACTGGCAAATAAAAATTTGCTTAACTGAAGTATGGCTGACACACATGTTACGTTAGTTTCAGGGGTACGACGTAGTCACTCAATACGTCTACACGTGTGCTGTGCTCACCACAAGTGTGGCTACCATCTGTCACTTCAATTGGCAAAATTTTGGGGCGCCTGGGTGGCTCAGTCGGTTGGGCATCTGACTTCAGCTCAGGTCATGATCTTGCATTCAGTGAGTTCGAGCCCCGCGTCAGGCTCTGTGCTGACGGCTCAAAGCCTGGAGCCTGCTTTGGATTCTGTGTCTCCCTCTCTCTCTGCTCCTCCCCTGCTCACGCTCTGTCTCTCTGTGTCTCTCAAAAATGAATACACGTTAAAAGAAAAATTTTTAAAAAATTGGCAAAATTTTTAAAATCTGGTAACACCCAGGGTGATGAGAGAAAATGGTGAAACTTACAGTCTCATACTCTGTTGACTGAACCAAAATAGGAACACACTTTTGGAGACAAATTTGGCGAAATGCATCAAAGTTAAAATACACAAATTCTCAGACCCAAGGTCTACCTCTAGGACCTTTTCTTTAGACATAGGCACACGCGAGCACCGTCTGTAATAGCAGACGGACTTGCAAATAACCTAAATGCCAATCGACAGAGTAGCGGTTACTCGACTATGGCACATACAAACGACAGAATCTATACAGCCTTTAAAAGAGCATAGGTAGACCTAAATACAGTAACAGAGCAAGAGGCGCCTGGGTGGCTCAGTCGGTTGAGCATCCAATTTCAGTTCAGGTCAGTTCAGGTCATGATCTCACAGTTTGTGAGTTCGAGCCCCACATCAGGCTCTGAGCTGACAGCTTGGAGCCTGGAGCCTCCTTTGGATTCTGTGTGTGTCTCTCTCTCTGCCCCTCCCATGCTTGTGCTCTGTCTCTCTCTGTCTCTCATTAATAAGTAAAATTGTTTTAAAAAAATTAAAATAAATACAGTAACAGAGCAAGAGGTCAAAGACTACATTTCCCAGCCTCCCTTGCAGTTCAGTTGGGGCCATATGACTAATTGTGCCAACGAAATGTGGACAGCAACATCTAATGCAAGCTACCTCCACCACTTCCGGTCCCCAAAGTCTCCCACATGATCCATGCCCTCCCCGTCCCCTCCCTTCACAGTCAGAAGCAGAAAACTCCAGGACGATGGTAATATGTCGCTGGCAAGACTGTGGAGGGCAGGAGCTCTCCTACATTTTTGGTGGGAATACAAAATGGTACCTTCAAATACTAAATACACTTACTCTTTGAACTATCAATCCCACCTACGTTGACTTTGAAGACACACCTCCACACTTAGCAAAAAAAACAAACAAAAAATACCCCGCAGTTCCCCCTTTGCAATATTACAGGTAATATGACAACATTATAACAAGATTACAATATTGCCATACATGTAATAGCAAAAGATTGGCCCAAACTAAGGGTCCATCAGGTAACTGAATAGATTGTGGTGTATCATTGTCCCCACCCTCGACAATGCACTCAGCAACAATAAAAAGAATGACTATCTCTGTGTGCTACGTAAGACATATCGCTAAGTGGAAAAGGCAAAGAACAGAACAGTGTATAAAGTATGGTATCTATTGGTTATGAGAGAAGCAAACATAAAAATATAGAAGAAATGTGTATATATACACACACACACACACACACACACACACACACACACACACACAACCTTTAGAGAGAAAAAAGAATCAGGCCAGGACCTTCGGTACATGCTAAATGGTATGTGTGTGGTAGTGGGGGAGGGGGTGGAGACAGCATTTAATGGACAATGAATTGTCTGAGTCCTGAAGAGATACTTTAAGAGAAACTGGAAACTGGAAAGTACCTTAACCAGTGCTTATAATTTCACATCACCAGTAAGGGGCAAACAGACACCATGTACCTCTGAATGTGAAACCCGGAGAAGCATACTTCCGTAACGTTCCAGCCCGAAGTGCACAACCTGAACATAATTGCGAGGACACATAATAGAAACTCAAACTGAGGAATACTCTATACAGCGAGTGGCCTATAGTCCTAAAAAACACCCATGGCAGAAAAAAAAAAAAAATACCAATGGCATAAGAAAATCAATAGCACAGGGGCGCCTGGGTGGCTCAGGTCATGATCTCACCGTTTGTGGGTTCGAGCCCTTCATCGGGTTCTGTGCTGACAGCTCAGAGCCTGGAGCCTGCTTCGGATTCTGTGTCTCCCTCTCTCCCTCTCTGCCCCTCCTCCACTCACTCTCTCTCTCAAAAATAAACATTAAATAAATAAATAAACATAAGACGACCAATCTGTTATAATATTCTTGAAACTTGAGGACGTTACGCCAAGTAAGCGAAGGCTGTCACCAAAGGACAAACACTAATATAATTCTACTTATCCGAGGTACCTAGAGTAGCCACATCCACAGAGACAGGAAGTAGGACGGAGGCTGCGGGGCTGTGGGAAGAAGGGTGGGGGCTGGTGACTACGGGGTACAGAAGTTCCGTTTGAGGAGGTGAAATGGTGGGCGGTGGAGACGGAGGTGGCGGCGGCTGGGCGACAACGGACCGCACGCTCGGAGCTGGCTAGCATGGTAATGTTGCCTACAACGTGGGTCATGAGCTGCTCTTGGGCCCCTTCCTCTTCTTCCAGAAGCCTGTGGGGAATCTGTGAGCGGGCAGGGCTGAGCGGCCAGGCCCCCTCTCCAGGCCTGTGCCTGAACCCTGTACTCAGGTCCTCTTCCAGAAGCCCCTGCTGCCAAAGGCCGGTCTCCGTGGGTCACGTATTACCTCCCCAGCGACCCCCTGGGGGGGGGGGGAGCCCCAAAGCACCCTGGAGGTCGCTCAAGTCACCAGGAAGGCACGCGGGTGCCCCCCGGAGGCTGTCCCCTTCACGCGCGGGGTATGACGCGCCACCGACCTGCTATGGAAAGATAGAAATCCTTGAAATCCTTGATCTCCCTGGAGCCCTCGCAGGCGGCCAGGCACTCGTAAAAGGCTTTGAAGAAGTCGGGGAGGGCCAGCTCCATGTCCGTGACGGACGTCCTCCAGTTCTCGCCGTTGTAGGCCCGCACGGCTCGGACGAACAGGCTCTGGAAGGCAAGGAGGGGTGGGGGGAGCTCGCGGACGTGAGGGGGGAGGACCAGCACGGGGTTGGGCCCCCCTTAGTTCCCGGAAAACCACGCCACCCTTATTCAAGGGTGAGCCACCCGGGAGCTGACTTATACTTAGTTTTTTCTGCCCTGCGTGTACCTTCTCATTTAATTCAAAAAGTACGAGGGGCTTGATAACAAAATACAACTCCAATCAAGAAGAAAGGAAACACTTATCGTGACAGAAACCAGAGCCGTGGCCACCCACGGTCAGGGGTTGGGACAAAGGCTTGACTGCAAACGGGCCTGAGGGAACATTTTAGAGGAGACGAAAAGATTCTTTTTTTTTTTTTTAATTTTTATTTATTTTTGAGAGAGAGAGACAGAATGCAAGCAGGGGAGGTGCAGAGAGAGAGAGAGAGAAAGAGAGAGAGACAAAGAGTTTGAAGCAGGCTCTGAGCTCGACGTGGGGCTCGAACCCACAAACCGCGAGATCACGACCGGAGCGGAAGTCGGATGTTTAACCAGACTGAGCCGCCCAGGCGCCCTAGCGGAGATGAAACTATTCTATGTTGTGTATTCTACATACAATATATTGTACATTCGATACACAATTGCGCACCTTCACCAAAACTCGTGGAATCATACACTTAAAATTGGTAAACAAATGTGAAGTAAGCTATCCCTCGATAAAGCTGATTTCTAAAACTGAATCGAAGAAACGACAGAAGCTTCACAGCAGGTGGCAGGCGCCCTTCCCCCAACAGCTACGCAGCAAACACGAAAGCCGCGCGCCAGTGCCCGCTGCTGGGGAGGGCGGCCCATGTGCCCGGCGGCGGCGGAGACGTCACGGAATCTCTGCCAATCGCTGACTGGGCCAGCTAGAGGGAGATAACTGGGGCTGAGGACGCGGCCAGGTCCCAGAAGAAGCAAGCGGAGATCTCGGGTACACACAGGGCCCTGCTAGCGCGGAGGGTCAGGACGGGGCCGGGCCTGCGCGGGGCAGGTTCCCCAGGGAGTCTTTTCCCGGCTGCTCCAGAATGGGGGTATCTGAGGGCCACCCCTCAGACCTGAACTTTTCACCAAGCTTGAGGTGTCGGCTCGCGAGGGCGGACCTCCCTAAACCTCCTGAGCAGGGGGCAGCCCCTGGAAAGAAGGCGGGCAGAGAACTGAAGACGCCTCGCCCGCCAGGGTACGTGAGCGGCAACCCCAGCAGGTGCAGCGGGGGGCGGGGGGGGGCAGCAAGAAGAAAGCCACGCTGGGGGAGGGAACCCCTGGGCACACAGGAGGGCAGCCCCACCGCAGCCGGCAGGGCTCCAAAGAGGGAAAGGGGGGTCCGACCGCCCTGCAGTTAAGCGCGGTGCACCGTGGCTGGAGGGCCAGGGACCAGGCGCGGGAGAGCGGGCTTGAGAGCCAGGACGCAGGTAAGGTCTCCGACTCAGCTGCGGCGCCCCCGTCCCTCTCCCCAGACTGGCTCCCAGACACCAGCAGGCGAGCCTGGCACCGCACCATCCCGCCAAAGGCTGGAGAACTCTTCCCCGGAAAACCGAAGGGCCCCCCAAGTAGGGCCTTGGAGGGTCCCCGCCAGTGCGAAAGTGAGCTTGCAGACCTGGTCACACCGCAGGAAACCCCGGACCTTGGCTGGGATCTGCCGGCCCCCCGTGGATTCTTCCAACACACCCCTCTGTTTGCCACCCGGCCCTGCCCTGCCTTGGCACCCGCGCCCCCAGCGCCCCCCTCGACAGGCCCGACAACGCAGGCGCTCAGAGGGGTTACGTTCTTCCACCTCCCCTCTCATCAGACTCCCCTTTGCGGACGATAGATTTCAATAGTCTCTAACCTGTCAAGTCAGTCCTCCAAGCTCCCCATCCCCTCTCCACCTCAATACATACGGTGTGCGTGTCCATGTGTGTGTGTGTGTGTGTGAGAAAAGACATGTCTTCTAGTTTCGTCAGAAACCGTGTGTTTATTCCTCTGTCTTAAAAACCGAATGATCAGGGGCGCCTGGGTGGCTCAGTCGGTTAAATGTCCTACTTCAGCTCAGGTCATGATCTCGCGGTTCGTGGGTTCGAGCCCCGCGTCGGGCTCTGTGCAGACAGCTCAGGGCCTGGAGCCTGCTTTGGATTCTGTCTCCCTCTCTCTCGGCTCCTCCCCCACTCATGCTCTGTCTCTCAAAAATTAAATAAACATTAAAAATAAAAATAAAAAAATAGGGCGCCTGGGTGGCTCAGTCGGTTGAGCATCCGACTTCGGCTCAGGTCATGATCTCACAGTCTGTGAGTTCAAGCCCCGCGTCGGGCTCTGTGCTGACAGCTCAGAGCCTGGAGCCTGCTTCAGATTCTGTGCCTCCCTCTCTATCTGCCCCTCCCCGACTCATGCTCTGTCTCTCTCTGTCTCAAAAATAAATAAACATTAAAAAATAAATAAAAATTAAATAAATAAATTAATTAAATAAATAAATAAACCGAATGATCAAATGACCTTATTTCTAAAATACGGCATTTAAAGGAAAGACGTCTTCAGGTGCATCGCGGATTGGAAAATCTCATTCTTAGACGGGTCGCCTTCGCGCTAAAAAGCCCACCGTTTTCGTTGTCATAATATGCACCGATGTCATCAAAAATCATGAGAGGTCCTTAGACGCCCAGAGCTGTTCATCCAGAGCCGCCTCTCCGGCCACTCACACTGCAACCCGCGGCCGCGCAGGAACCCAAACATACCTCATAGGACTTGGTTTCCAAGTCCTTAATGTAGTCCTCGGCGTCGGGCAAGCTCTTGTAATAGGCCATGTTCCTCTTCATCATCTCGTCATCGGGATGCTTCAGGAGGAAGGTGTGGGCGGCGGCGATGGCTTTGGGGAGATTATTTGCCTAAGTACAAGGAAGAAAGCATGAGATCTACTCAACGGAAGAGGAGCACCGATTTTTGCAAAATAAGAATGTTCGGTCCTTCAAGTAACTGTGTGTTTCAACGCAGGGCTTCCAGCTGAGGGGTCCCTGCCTCCCGAGGCCCACGAAGACCTGCGCTCTCCCGCTCTCCCGCCTCCAGTGGGGGTCACGGGTGAGGAGCTCCAAGGGGAGCCGGAAGGAAGGCGAGAAAGAGGGTGAGGTTGGATCATGTAGTCTCCTGGCTCCCTCCCTTCCGTCACCTTGGGCTGGGCTGGTCCCTTAGCTTGAAGGTCACAGCTCCTCTCAAGGCGGCCCTCTCCAGAAAGTCTCCCTCCCTGCTGCGCCCTGGAAACCATCCTCTCCCTCGCCCTTTTTGGCTAGGGGGTGGTCACACGTACCTCGACTAGCCTTTGTAAATAACCACTCTCACACGTTCCTCCAATGACCCAGTATGACTACGCCACGTCTCCCGGAAAAATAGATTACTATTTTCCAAAATATTTCCAAATTCCTAAATATTTTAACATTTCCCCGCGTCTCTCGCAGAACCTCCTGCTCACCATTTTCGGCGGCCCCCCTCACCATCCCCTTACCCACTCGCTCAGCCAACATCCGCCGAGAGCCTCCCGATAGAACAAGGAGCAAAACAGGAAAAGAAAATCCCCGCCCCGTGGGCAGTACCCTCGGGCATGCCTCCCAGTCTGGCAACATCGGTGATGGCCGTGGGGCTTCAGGCGGGGCCGTGGGGACAGCGGCCGGGGAGGCGGAAGTCCTCGGGGAGGAACCGTGCGTTGGGGCGTGGGCTCCGGAGGACAGGCGGACAGGGGTGGGCACGCCTCCCCAGGCGGACACACGACCAACAAGCAGAGGCCCCCCACGCTGAGGTGCCGTCTCTGCCGTCCCCAGGAATCACGGCGCGGCCTCGCCGCGGGGAAGCGGAGGCACCCACACGGGTGCACAGAGACGCCTTCGGCCAACCCAGAGGGCCCCAGCATACATCTACAGGAAATCGCCCCAGGCCTGGTGCCCAGTCACTTGGAGACGAGGCAGAAGCTACACCGGAGGAGCGATGGGTGGTCACGAGGGCAGACTCCCAGATGTCCACACGGGTGTTCTGGAAACGCCAGTCAGTGGCCTGCGTGGGAATGCCTTTGAGCGAGTTCTCCAGAAGGCCTCAGGCTCCTGGCCGGCTAAAGGCTGGTCCGCCAGCGACAAGGAAGGGAGGAGGGGTGAACGCAACCCTTTAAAGCGTCCGCCAGTGACATGAGATTCTCTAACTCTCAGAAGAGCACTTAGACAAAAGGGCACAGGACGGGACTTTGAAGGCCGCTGGCTTAGCAGCTGAGTTTTAGGGAAGCCCTTCCCGGAGAGGAGAGGGTGGTTTATTCGCTTCAGTGGAAGCATGGAGCCACAGCCCGGCAGCTGAACCTCTGGCAGAAGCCCCGGCAGGTTCTGGAGAAGCGGGTGGGAGCACCACCCTCCCGGATGCTCCTGAGAAGCAGCCACCCGCAGGGGAGGACTCCACCAGCCTCAATGTGGCCACAGGCCTGGGGGTGGGGGTGGGGACAAGGGAGAGAGGGTCCCCGTCCAGGCAAAGGGCGGGCTAGGAGAGGCTGGGGACGGGGG
>PITB01006900.1:0-51999 GCA_004024585.1 Paradoxurus hermaphroditus
GTGTGCGCGCGTGGGGGAGGAAAGAGAGAGGGACAGAGAATCCCCAGCAGGCTTTGTGTTGTCAGCATGGAGGCCAACGCACGACGCGATCCCACGAACGTGAGATCGTGACCTGAATCCACTGACGCTTAACTGACAGCCACCCAGGTGCCCCTAAACTTCTGATTTTTAAAGCCATACCAGGTCACAGCTTAAGACACGTTCAACGGATCTAGCTTCATGTCCTGTTTGTCAAGTGTCTTGATGCTCTGTTGTTTTGTATCATGTAAAATGCTATTCAAATACATACAGAAATAGACAAATACTTTCCGAGTATTCATGTTTTGTTATGCCCTCAGGATTAATCCTTCGTTTCTCTAAAAATAATATATTGATGGAAAACATTTGCTTAAATTATTTTTTTCCTTTTGGCTTTCTATCAAGTATGAGACAGAGCTCTCTGCAAAGGATTATATAAGGCTCTGGGAGTCATCAGAAGGCTCATAAATTCTGTGGTTATGAGCCTGCTTCATTCCAAGTCCTATGTTGCTGTGGGGCAGGGACACTCGGATGTGTACCGTCTAGGTGCTCTTGCACGGGGGCGGGGGAGCAGGGCAGGGGATGGTGGGGCAGGCACTTCTGTCTTCTTTTGGATCTCCCTGGCCTCTTAGTGATGTTTGCAAGGACCTAATGCTAATCCCTCAGGGACTGACCCAAGAAAGATGTCAGGACATAGAGGAGATTTGGGGTTTCCTCATCACATACCATGGGGCCAAGCACATAGTAAACATTCAATAAATATTTGTGGAAGGAATGAAATACTGGGCCCTCTGTGGGGTTCTCCAGCTCTATTCTCGGCGTTTCATTTTGTTGAGGCCATTTTTCCCTGCAGGATTGGTGGAGGGGAGGGAGTAGGCCTTCTGGAAAGCCTCTGGCCCTCTCTGCTGTCTGTTCTGTTCCACAGGGTCAGCCCTGAAATTCTGCTGCTTGCCTATGTTTGCAACTCTGGAGGGGAGAATGGATTCTGCCTGAGGGCTTGTGGAAGCATCACTTCGTCATTCTCTTTCTTTCTTTCTTAAAAAAAAATTTTTTTTTAATGTTTATTTTTGAGAGAGAGACACAGAGCACAAGCAGGGGAGGGGCAGGGAGAGAGGGAGACACAGAATCCCAAGCAGGCTCCAGGCTCTGAGCTGTCAGCACAGAGCCTGAAGCGGGGCTCAAACTCATGAACTGGGAGATCATGACCTGAGCCGAAGTCAGATGCTCAACCGACTGAGCCACCCAGGCGCACCATCACTTCCTCATTTTCTGTTCCCCAGCTTCCAAATTACTTTCCATGCACTCTTAGATTGGGAATATAGGATTATAATGAGAATCAAATCAATACATATTAGGCACTTAGAAGAATGCTTGGTACTTAATAGGTATTGTGTGAGTGTGTGCGCGCGCGCATGTTACAGAGAGCAAACAAAAATGGACACAGAAAAGTCCATGGCAGGGATGGGGGGGAGGCACTATTGGTGTTCACATATCTATTTGAATTCTTCCTATAGCTGTGTTATTTTCTTTTTTTTCCTTTTTAAAAAAATTTTTTTAATGTTTATTTATTTTTGAGAGAGAGAGAGACAGAGCATGACCTCAAAGAGGGAGACACAGAATCTGAAGCAGGCTCCAGGCTCTGAGCTGTCAGCACAGAGCCTGAGGCGGGGTTCAAACCCACGAACTGTGAGATCATGACTCGAGCCGAAGCCAGACACTCAACTGACCGAGCCACCCACGTGCCCCTAGCTGTGTTATTTTCTTGAACAAGTTATATCTGGGTTGGTTTTCTTATCTGTAAAACGCTAATGAAAGTATTACACATCCTTGATTCTAAGTAACACTATTTCCAAAAGCTTTACATTTAATCTTCTCTGAAATGAGGGGTGCCGGGGTAGCTCAGTTGGTTGAGCAGCCGACTCTTGATTTCAGCTCAGGTCATGATCCCCTCCCAGGGTCATGGGATTGAGCCCTGCTTCAGGCTCTGAGCTGAGCTTAAAATTCTCTCTCTTCCCTCCATCTGCCCCTCCCCTTCCCACTCCTTCTCTGTCTCTAAAAAATAAAAATAAGTAAATAAATAAATTAACTTCCCTGAAATGATCTGGGGGTGTGTTTAACCACTATGCATATGTTTAAAGTGTCCCTCTGCCCCCCTTGGACCCTCCGAGAAGCTGCCATTAAATTCATGGAGTGTCTGCTAATGCTGGGTTTATAGTAATACCCCACAAGGTGGCTGCAGGGATTTAATGAGAGAGTGTATGTGCAGAATACTTTTGTAGTCTGTAAAACGTTATTCAGATGTGAGGTAGTGTTTTCAGAAGTGGAGAGGATGGAAAAGAAAAGTGTACTGACAATTTTGTGTAGAACAATTTTGTGTTGTATAAGTGCTTTGTGAACTGTTAGGTGTACTCTATCCTGAAGGGTGTGTATGGGTCAGTTTTGGCTGGGCGTTTTTTTCCCTCTGAAGTTTCTGTTTAGCTTCTCTTGGGCAGTGATAGGGGACTGGAGTGACTTTTCCCTCTACAGCTGCTGTTCTCACTTCACTCTTACTTCTGGTAGGAGCCAGGCAAGCCTTAGTTTCCTCATCTGTGATGAACTGGCCGTACCTCTTTCAGGCCCATTGATTCCATGGGGCAGTAGCTCATCATCTTGAATCGCAGTGCAACCTGTGTTCTTAAAGTTTATTTATTTATTTTGAGAGAGAGAGCGAGAGAGCGAAATCCCAAGCAGGCTTCGAGCAGTCAGCATGGAGCCTGATGCAGGGCTCCATCCCATGAACTGTGAGATCATGACCTGAGCCAAAATCAAGAGTCAGACACTTAACCAACGGAGCCACCCAGGCACGCTCCGAACTGTGTTCTTAACTGGTGGTATGACCCTGGGCAAATCTGTGCCTCAGTTTCCCCATGTATAGAATGAGGGTTAGCTTAGTTTTGACGGCCCTTCCAGCTTCATTCTCCCAGTATTCTGTAGATTTTCATATTTGGGTCCCTGTGTTTCTCACTGGGGGTCTGTGAGGACGTGCCTGGTGACGCTGGGGAGGCACGTGTGCTGCCACTTGGAGGACTCACTCATTAATTTCCTCTGCCTGTCCTTTAGGGAATATCCCTGGCTCGGCCGTGCTGGTGTTTGACATCCACGTGATTGACTTCCACAACCCTTCAGACTCCATCAGCATCACTTCCCACTACAAGCCCCCCGACTGCTCGGTGCTGAGTAAGAAGGGGGACTACCTCAAGTATCACTACAATGCCTCGCTTCTAGATGGGACTCTGCTGGATTCCACGTAAGGACCACCGGGGACAGTAGAGGAGGGAGCCTGGCGGATAACAGCCATAGGTTCCCATGATCCTCCTCTTCTTTTCATCAGATACCGGTTGAGAGCTTTTCTCTCCATGCTTCCCCACTGCAGACAGCTAGCCCACAGTACTGCCCAGGTGCATTATTCTAAAAGTTCTCTAGGAGTGGTCTCACCTTGCTCCTGTGAAATTGTCTTTCTGAAGAACAGGTATCCTCTTATAACTGCTTTCTTTAAAAATTAACTGGCAGCTACATTACAAACTCCTCAGTCTGGCGCATGAGCCTCTGTTTGTCAGCTCTGTTCTGCCCGAATGGTCTTATCTTCTGCTAGGGCCCATCTTTGGGCTAGCCCCTCTAGGGCTGCCCTGTGCAGTGGCGCGAGATGTGCACTGCTTAAACCCTTCCTTCTGGCCAACTTCTGCCCTGGCAAAAATGTCTTCTGTTTTTGCAAAATATTTCCTTAATTCCTAGGAAGAATCAACTGCTCCCACTTCTGTGTCTCATGATGCTTTAAGACATTGTTTTTATTGGCAAAAATTATTTTTTCATTATTTATTTTAGTTTCTGTCTCTGCTGCTGGTCTGAATATCTTAGAGCACGTTTAGTCACACTTTTATTCTTTACACCTAGCCCAGAGTCTAGCAAGAAGGGAGCGTTTTATGAATATTAACTGATTGAGATGAATCTCAAATTTTATTAACAGGAATCAACAGTGTACTCTAGTATCATTGCCAATTTTGGTAAAGGGAGCTTTGCTTCTTATGTTTCTGAATCTTTAGGTGTAGCTATAAGTTAATAAAATAGTCTCTGGGAAAGAAATATTTTCAGCCTTTCTTTATATCTCTATAGAAGTTTACCCATTTTTGTATTGAGTCTGACTTAGACTCCTAAGTTTGGGCTTGGGGAGAAAGAAGGGCTTCGTATAAGTAAGTTTGTGTTGCTGCATTTATGCCGCATGGGGAAGGCCTTGTCCACAGGTGACATTGTGTGTGGCTGGGGAGAGCCAGGCGTGGAGACAGAGCCCCAGGCACATGCTCTTCAGAGCATTCTCTCTGGGTGCTATGAGATCGTGTATCCCAATGCCCTTACTTAGTGTATTTCATCAAATCTAAAATGTGTTGATTATTAAAAGCATCATTTTATGTATCTCTAAGAAAGTAAAAATGCCCTCGAATTAACATGCTGTTAATTATGAAGTATATCCCAATCACAGAGATGTTAAAATGTGAAAGTATGTGCAGTATAGAATCAGCGAAGTACGTACTAGCTTCCAGAGCGCAGACTTACAACAAACCTCATTGCATTAATATTAAAAGACTTTGGAGGGCAGCGGGGAAGAAGCATGGCTTGTTGTTTGGGGGATCAAGAGAGCTTATGCACGTGAAAATGGTCCACAAGGTTAGAATAGTCCAGAAGGTCAATGGCTTGCTGTCTGTCATTGTTTTGCTAATGTTCATATTCTTTTCTGGTGCTCTTACTGTGGGGTTGGGGTAGGAGGAAAGGGGAAGCGGGTGTGGAAAATGAACAAAGGAATTCCTTCTCAGTGGGTTCAGGATATGCTTCTCACGTAGGGTGGGGAGAATCAGCCTTCCTGCCTTCTGATGTGTTCGGTGGATTCACAACATTCCTGCAGAGCATCTGGGAGCCATGTGATGCTCCTTCCTTTTATCAGACTCCATTCTATACCATGAGAGTCATTTGTGGAACGTGTAAATCTACACTGAAGAGCAACATCCGGCATCCCGGCCGGTCAGTTCTGGGTGTAAGCTTCAGAATGGGAAAATGGGATGTAGGGTGGGTGTCCGCCTACTGTTTGTGGGAGAGGAAGGGAAGACCTGGTCCCATCCTAGCCTTCCGTGGGCTCTGTAAACAAGGAGGCAGGTGCTGCTTTTTCATCAGCACTGAGAGAAACTGGCTGTGGAGAGGATGGAGGGAAACGTGGGCAGAGAGCCAGCAAGGGCGGCCTACAAGCGGGAAGCAGGAAGCTTGCAGTGGATGGGAAGCCAGGACTGCACAGAAAGAATGAGGAGAATGTCAGAGGAAAACTGGAAGTAAACAAACAAATAAATAAGAGGTTGATCTGAGGAAAAGCAATTAGCGGGGCTTTCGGAGAGGACACGTGAAAGCAGAGTGTTTGCTTGGAGGGTATTCTTCATGTGTGTTTAAATTGGTCTCAGAGAGGAAGAATAAACACTTGTGATTTGATAGCTAAATGAGGTTTTTGAATATTCTGGAAGACTTTGAAACAGAGTATTCCCATGGGGCGTCCCAGCGGTCCCTGGAGAAAGACAGGCTGAAGTTGCCTCTGTGCTGCGGACAAAGGAGGGATTGTGTGGGGGGCAGGACAGAGGACGTCCCGCTCCCTCCCCCAGGCCTTGGGCCAAGGCGTCTGGGGCCAGAGCTGGCTTTGTTTCGGTTTCGGCCCAGGTAGGACAAAGGCAAACCCTGTTTTGGTTTGTTGGTGCCAGCCAGCCAGCCTGGCCCTGGGAATCTGCTTCAGAAGGGGAAGTAGCCCTGCACCCAGGGGGCGCTGGGAAGCCTGAGAAGGGGAGGTGACCCGAGGGGGCGGTCCCCTCCATGTTGTCACCATCCGAAAATGGGCATCAAGAGATCCCTAAGATACTGGGGAGGCTTTTCCTCCTTGCCATTGAAGAATATCTCCATTGTTTGTCTTTACGAAGTGGGAGAAAGCAGCGCCATATGTTTTGGAAATAGGTTTATTTTCATTAGTGAGTGAGGTGATAGAGGCAGCTTTCATGCATGTGGGTTTCCCAGGGACCGTGGACATCAAGGATACTTTAACCGTGGCTCAAGTTGCTTTCAGTCATTTTCTTAGAGTCAGAATCTGTTGCAGACACGAGCACTTCCCATACTCAAGGCCATCCATTGATTGAGCTCTTTCTCTTTCTCCTCCGCTTCAGCCTCATGGGTTGTTTCCTATTGAGAATATCCCTGTGAGATAAGCTATTGTTACCACCGGTTTATAGATGAGGACATTGAGAGATTTTATTTTTCAGCATCCTATCAAGTGGCAGCAGCAGGATTCAGAGTGAGGTCTTGATAAATCCAAACACAGGGTCTTAACTCTATTATGTATTTTTCAAATCTCATGAAAACTCCTTATTAGGATATTGATTAAAATACAGAGAAGTGGTAAGAGCGGTACAAAGGATTTCTTTTCCCCCCCCGAATCCCCGGGGAGTAGGCTGCCACCAAGATGTCCCATCACCCATTTCCTAGAAGCACTGACATTCTCCTGCATAATTCAACACATACTTTATAACCGGGAAGTTAACACTGACACGTTACCATCTTTTAATCCCCAGGCCCCACCTAAGTTTTGCCCGTTGTTCCCGTAAGGTCTTTTCTAGGGAAAGGATCCCACTTCATATGCTCCAACACTCTGGACTGGTTCCTCCGTCTTTCCTTGATTTTCACCTTGACACTTTCGAAGATTACAGGTTCGTTTTTTGCAGAATGTTTCTCAGTTTGGACCCGTCTGATGTTTCTTCCTGATTAGATAGGGGTTCTGTGTCTTTGGCAGAAGAGACGTGTCCTTTTCATGAAAACACTTTCAAGTACCAATGGGTCGATGACCTAACCAGGGGCTCTTCGGTTTCATTTTCAGGTGGAATTTAGGCAAAACGTATAACATCGTTTTGGGATCCGGACAAGTGGTGCTGGGAATGGATATGGGTCTCAGAGAGATGTGCGTTGGAGAGAAACGGACAGTGATCATTCCACCCCACCTGGGCTACGGGGAGGCTGGTGTGGGTGAGTGAGCAACAGCATTAAAGGGTGTTTGGGGGCACGTTCACAATCTAAATGTTGTGCATTTGGGGTGCCACATATAGAGCCACAGTATGCTTCTTCTATTTAGAACCCAAAGAATCAGGGGCACCTGGGTGGCTCAGTCGGCTCAGGTCATGTTCTCACAGTTTGTCAGTTCAAACCCTGCACTGGGCTCACTGCTAACGGCAGAGCCCACATTAGATCCTTGTCCCCCTTTCTTTCTGCCCCTCCCTCGCTTACACGCATGCTCTCTCTCTCTCTTTCAAAAATAAACATTAAAAAAAAAAATCTGGCACCTGGCTGGCTTAGTCGGTGGAGCATACAACTCCTGATATCAGGGTTGTGAATTTGAGCCCCATGTTGGGTGAGATTACTTTAAAATAACATTAACATAAAAAGAAACTTTGGGGTGCCTGGGTGGCTTAGTCGGTTTAGCATCCAACTTTTTGGCTCAGGTCATGATCTCACAGTTCGTGGATTCGAGCCCTGTGTCGGGCTCTATGCTGACAGCTCAGAGCCTGGCGCCTGCTTCAGATTCTGTGTCTCCTGTCTCTGCCCCTGCCCCACTCACGCACTGTCTCTCTCAAAGATAAGCATTAAAAAAAAAAGGAAATTTAGAAAAACCCCAAAGAATCTATGGGCTTATAATTAATTTTATATGTTAATTAATGGATAATAATTAATGTATAAATTATATTTTATGCATAACTAAAATATATTTTATATATACATTTTATATTATGTATATAATAATGTTATAACATGATAATATAATATTCTAATTAATGTTATAAATTAATAATAATTTAAATTTAGCATTTTTGTTGAAAGCATCCTGTGAGTTCATTATTAATGCCATGTTAAGGCCTTTGCTCCTTTTGCACTTCTCCTGCACCTATAAGATATCCAAGGAGACTTTGGAAATACTGGCTTTACCTTGTCCTCACAGCTGGTATGTTTTACTTCATGATTTGGGCCAAAACGAATTTTATACATGAAGGATTTAGGAACCCCTTCTTCAGCGTTTTATGCTCCTGCTCTCTGGAGATGGAGGAGATGGGAAGTGCTAACTTGTAAAAGGGATAAACACTTTGGATTGATTTTTTCTTTTTCACAATTATTAAATAATTGTAAAAATACAGTCTGTTAGGAATGCTTGCCTGGCTCAGTTGGTGGAGCATGTGACTCTAGATCTCGGGGTCATGAGTTCAAGCCCCATGTTGGTCGTAGAACTTCCTACAAAAGAAACAAAAAATAATAAACAAGTGCCTGCTACTTCCCCTGGTCCAAGAAGGGACACTTCAAAACATGGGCACCCTAGGGTCGTCTGGGTGGCTCAGTTGGTTGAGTGTCCGACTTTGGCTCAGGTCATGATCTCATGGTTTGTGAGTTCAAGCCCCACATCGGCCTCTGCGCTGACAGCCGAGAGCCTGGAGCCTGCCTCTGGTGTCTCCCTCTCTCTGCCCCTCCCCCTGCTCACATTCTGTCTCTCTCTCTCTGTCAAAAATAAATAAACATTAAAAAAATGGGCACCCTATAAGACCATATGATACATAATTATCACATAATACATAATAATTTCAAATAAGATATTTATATATTCATGCATATATATATTCACATACTTACATTTGAGACCATACTATATATACTGTTCTCAAATTTGTATTTACAGTCATATCTTATGTCAGGATTTTAAGGCATACTGTTTTGTTCTTAAGGTTCTGCTGTAGGATTTATTCAAAAGTTCTACCATTGTGGTCTTTACTAATGCCTTTCAAAATTTTTTCACCAAGACATACAGTAAGAAATACTTTTTATCTCTCCATCTGTGTTACACATAAACATGGAATTTATACATATACACATATACATTTAGTTCTATATATAAAATTGAAACTCAAGTTTCATAAAACCGTACCTATCCTTTCTATGGACAGTGTACCCTGATCTATTTTATTCCTTAATTAAAAAAAATGCTGGGCACCATGCTGTAAATAGATTTCATAATTCGCTAATGGCCAGTACCTACAGTTTGGAAGAAACCACTTGCTGGTGTTGAACTTTTTTTTTTAATTTATTTTAAATTTACATCCAAATTAGTTAGCATATAGTGCAATGATTTCAGGAGTAGATTCCAGTGATTCATCCCCTATATATAACACCCAGTCCTCATCCCAACAAGTGTCCTCCTTAATACCCCTTACCCATTTAGCCCATCTCCCCTCCCACAACCCCTCCAGCAGCCCTCTGTTTGTTCTCTATATTTAAAAGTCTCTTAGGTTTTGTCTCCCTTACTGTTCTTATATTATTTTTGCTTCCCTTCCCTTATGTTCATGTTTTGTATCTTAAGTTCCTCATATGGGCGAAGTCATATGATACTTGTCTTTCTCTGACTAATTTCACTTAGCACAATACCCTCTAGTTCCATCCACATAGTTGCAAATGGCAAGATTTCATTCTTTGTGATTGCTGAGTAATACTCCATTGTGTGTGTGTGTGTGTGGGTGTTTCTTTATCCAGTCATCTGTCGATGGACACTTGGGCTCTTTCCATACTTTGGCTATTGTTGATAGCACTGCTATAAACGTTGGGTTATATGTGCCCCTTCGAAAGAGCACGCCTGTATCCCTTGGATAAATACCTAGTAGTCCAGTTCCTGGGTCTAGGGTAGTTCTATTTTTAATTTTTTAAGGAATCTCCATACTGTTTTCCAGAGTGGCTGCACCAGTTTGCATTCCCACCAACAGTGCAAAAGAGAACCTTTTTCTCTGCATCCTTGCCAACATCTGTTGTTGTCTGAATTGTTAATTTTAGCTGTTCTGACTGGTGTGAGGTGATATCTCATTGTGACTTAATTTATATTTCCCTGATGATGAGTGATGTTGAGCATTTTTTCATTTGTCTGTTAGGCATCTGGATGTCTTCTTTGGAGAAGTGTCTGTTCGTGTCTTTTGCCCATTTCTTTATTGGATTATTTTAACTTTTTTCCCCCTTTAGTTTATTTATTTATTTAGAGAGAGCACGAGCAGGGGAGGGGCAGAGAGGGAGGGAAACAGAGAATCCCAAGCAGTTTGACCCTATGGCCCTGAAAACATGACCTGAGCTGAAATCAAGAGTCGGATGCTTACCTTACTGAGCCACTCCGGTGCCCCTGGTGTTGAACTTTCTTGCTCTCTCAGGAAATGCTTGCCATCTGTGAGGCAGCTGGAACCCTGGGTGGGGAGGGAGGTTGAGACGGGCATGCCTGCTGCCTGGTGGTGCTAACTCGGTCTCCCTTCTTGGTGAGGCAGATGGAGAAGTGCCCGGCAGTGCCGTCTTGGTGTTTGACATTGAGCTGCTGGAGCTCGTGGCCGGTCTGCCTGAGGGCTACATGTTCATATGGAATGGCGAGGTGTCACCCAACCTCTTCAAAGAAATCGACAAGGATGGTGATGGAGAAGTCCTCCTCGAAGAGGTAACTGACCTTCAAATGAGAGTGGGACTAAACGAGCCAGGAGACTCTTATTGGGGAGGGGATCCATTCCAAATGTGAAGCCTTCTCAGAGTGAAAAGGACACACTTCTGTACACTGTCTCTAAATTGAAGCTCACAGTTCCTCTTTGGAGAAACTGAAGCCCTGAGAGGTACAGGGCTTGATTCCAGGGCTGACAGATCTAGATTCGGTTCTCAGTTCCTGGGTGCTCGCTTATGCCTGCATTACGTTGAATGTTTTTCATATACATTCTCTTGCTTGGCCTTGTGGTAGCAATGTAATCATCATCCCCGTTTTTCAGAAGCAGCAGCTGTGCAGAGGAGATAAATGATTTACCCAAGGTCAAACCCACAGAGCTACCCGGTGGTTTGAGCCATAGTACATGTCTCCATCTTGATCATCTAGGGCCTGGGTGGTTTCTTCTGTAGCAGACACCCCTTCATGGAGTTGGAGAGTAGAGTCGGCTATTCTGTCGCACCCTCCTGAGTGCCAGTACTCTGCCTGTTCTACGTCTGCTCGTTCAAGGACATGGCTCCAGCCTTCTCCCCTTTCTCTCTTAGATCAGCCGCATTTCCCTGGCTACTGGATTGCTCACATTAGCATAAAAACATGCTATTATTTTCCCTTCTCTTGGTACATCTTCTCATTTATTTTATTTCTTTGCTCCCTTTACAGCAAAAATGTCAAAATTGTTTTAAATCCAGTCCTGCCAGGCATTTGTCCCTCAGTGTCACTGAGCCTGGCCTTGCTAAGGTGACCGGTGCCTTTCATGTGGCTGCAGCCAGTGGTCACTGCTCACTGTCCTCGCACTTGGACACAGAGGACTGCTTTGCAGGACATCTTCCTTCCCTGGCTTCCAGACCACACTTTCTCGGTGGTCCTTCACCTCACCGGTGGCTCCTTCTCAGCAGTCTTCTCCCTCTTCATGTTGGAGTGTCCCCAGCCTGAGTCCTCAGCTCGTTCACTTCTCCACCTCACGTCACTCCCTGGGTGATCTCAATCGGTCCAGCTCTGTCATCCATACACCATGACTTCCAAACTTGTGGCTCTTGTCCAGTCTTCGCTCTCTGCTTCATACTCGGACATCTGACTCCCCACCTGACATCTTCACTTTCTGAATGCTGCTACCTCCCTCCCCTGACCTTGCCTCGCCCGGAGCCTTCCTCGACTCCTCACGTGGCAACTGCATCCTTCCAGCTGCCAGCTGAGAGCACTCAGTGACTTTGACTCCTCTCATTCTCACATAGGCTATCATAAATCCACCGGGAAATCATCCTGGCTCTATTCTGAAATTTATCCACATCTACCTCCACTCTGTAGCATCTTGGTCCACTGCCTGGTTGCTCTTGCTTGGACCTCTACAAAGGTCTTCCTTCTTTTCAGCCTTGCCCCTCACGGCAACCAGAGTGATCCTTCTGGAACGTCAACTGGATGATGGCTAGCTTTGTCTCAGAACCCAGCAGGAGCCCACCTGTTTCCAGAGTCCTTACAGTGGCCTGCAAAGGCCCCACAAAGGTTCTCCATGACCTGCTCACTGTAACTTCCTCTTCAGCTGCTCCTCTCCACCTCCAGCCATGCATACACGCTGGGCCTTTGCACCAGCTGTCCCTCCGCCCAGAAGACACTTCCCTGGATAACTGTTTGGCTCATTCCCTCCCTTCCTTCAAGCCTTTACACAGGTCTCCCTTTTTCATTGGGGTTTCGCCCTGACCACTGGATTGAGACCTCAACCCACTCCCCGGCCTGTACTCTTGATCTTCCTTACTTGGCTCTGCTCTTTGTTTTCTGGAGCATTTCCCTTTGGGACTTAATATGTGACTTACTTATTTTTTTATGTTCATTTCTAATTGTGTGTCTTTCCCACTAGGATATGCTAGAATTACAAGGGCAGGATTATGTTTTCGTTGTATGAAGGGAGGAAGGGCGGGAGGGAGGCAGCAGTGTTCTTAGAGGCTACAGTGGTTAGGGGATTAGCGTTTGGTCGCGGGCTAAGTGTTGATTTAGGGAGAAGGGACAGCTCCCGTCGCTGCTGTGTATTGGCTGCCTGAAGCCTAGGGGCTCCTGGAGTCATTAGTCATTAGGGTTTTTAACCTGCATCTGGAGGGTAAAAAAACCAGGTTGTGTAGCTCACATTTTGTCTGTTTTGCAAGCTTAGACTCACATTCCAGCCCCATTGCCCTTGGAACGCTCTGTTCAGGCCCCGGCTCGGCAGCTGTATCTCATGGTCTGTCCTGTCCCCTCTCATTCCAGTTCTCAGAGTACATTCATGCCCAGGTGGCATCTGGCAAAGGGAGACTCGCTCCTGGTTTTGATGCTGAGATGATTGTGAAGAATATGTTCACCAACCAGGACCGGAATGGAGATGGGAAGGTCACGGCAGAGGAATTCAAACTCAAGGACCAGGAGGCTAAACACGATGAGCTGTAAACCTTCCTCGGGCCACCTGCGTGATACCAAGCCCCCAGTCATGGCAGAATGTGAAGTGAGGGCCCGCGGGTCTCTCAAAAGGTGAATCGTCCACAAGTAGCAGATGGTCACATAGTACGTGGGGCATATGTCAGGGATGGGTCGATACACATGGTGAGAATTTTAGGCCAAATGCCAGTGATATGAAACAAAATCGGTGAAGTGCCTTAGCAGGGGCTGCGTAGAATATTGAAGAGGGCACTGTCAACCACTGTTTTGTTATTAAAGGAAAATAGTGTCATACAGAAGTCATAACCATTTTGGAGGGAACAGAAGAAAAAGTGTCCAGGATATCTACATAAAGAGGATTAAAAAAATTTTTTTTTAACTTGCTGGTGTTTTAAAAGTGTTCTCCAGACGAGCAGAAAAGACAAAGACAAAATACTGCCCCAGTAGTATTTCCCTGAAAGTCCCAGGAGATGTTTGTCATTGGCCTGTACAGGCTCTGGTAACGCCCAGCTTCCACTTTCCTGACACACACACACACACACACACACACACACGCTTTGATAGTTAATCATGCTCCACCTGTTGTGGTCTTCCCATTGGCTGGGTGACTTGGAAGTTGAGAAGAAAATCAGTAGACCAAACAAGAGGCATCTTGGACCATGAGGAGAGAATTTGATTCTGTTTGCCACATAAGATTATCTGCTTCCCCCTTTTTTACTCCCATTGCTCTATCCTCCCCGAATCTTTTGATAGATAATTTGTATAGGGCTGGAGGCTAAGCCATGCTCCAGAGTATGTGACCAAGATGGAAGTATCATCCCAATAGATGAGCATAAACAAGGGGACGTATTCACCTCATTTGTGTCCTGGGGAGGGAGGTGCCCTAAAGCCCAGGGGGCTCGCTCTGTGTAGAAAAACAAGGACACTGTTACCTGCCCCCGTGTTATGCAGTAACCAACCACCTTGCTGCCTTATGTCCTCTGTTCCCAAGTGGTGGTGGCATCCACCCTGAAATAATAATTTTCCTTTTGAAACTGCTTTATTTTTACTAATTTAAACTGTTTTGTACTGACGTAGCCCTGAGATAGTTCATGAAAATGCTGTGCACTCATTCAGTGGAATTCATGTTGGAAAATTGATCTTTTCATATATAAAAAAATTGAATGATAATATCAAGTGTTGTGGAGTTTTGTTTGAAGGCTGAGAGGATCCCTGAGAATCCCTTCAACAAGGACTGCATCTCGTTGAATGTGAAGGAGTGTGATGTACAGTGTGCAGGGGGTGCGTCAGTCAGGGTCCTGGCAGGAAACACACCCTCACATGGGCCTTCTGAAGCGAAGCGATGTAAAGGACTTTACAGACGTGTGGACAGGGCTTAGAGACCTACTTAGGATGTCAAGGTACTGTGACAGATGTTGGCCAGCAGCAGTAGGGGGCTCTTCTACCCCCGGGGCTGAAGGGTGAAGGGGAGCTGCAGCCACGCCAGAACTGAGGCTGGCATTGCAGCAGAGGAGGGCAGAGGCACCCCATTCTGTCCTGTGACTCATTCCCATTCGCTGAACCCAATCTGAAGCTAAAGGAAGAGAAGCTTAGCAGCTGGTGTTCTCAGAAGTCAGCTTTGTAGGGTGCAGAGAAAGGTGAAGGACTGTAGGGGTTGGAATGGGAACAAATAGAGGATAACTAGCACATGTATAGAGAAAAATATGGTTTTTTTTGTTTGTTTGTTTTGTTTTTTCAAAAAAAAAAAAGCAAATGTTACAGTTTACTCTTTGCAGAAGCAACTTCCGGGACTCTGTATGCTTTGGGGAGGCAAAGGAGATGCCTGCCCATGGCCTGCTGTCATGGTAACTAACATTCCTTAACCGTCTTCTACCTGGCACATAATCGCTCAAGATTTTTTGTTTAACAGAATTCCTTAAGTGCCCTAGATAGGTTAATAATCTTGCTAAATGGAATTACCCGTTGGAATGCATTTGGCCTATAACACCTCAGTATCCTTACACATCTTCATGAAGATGAAAACCTTGTGCTTATTCTCTACCCCAGGTTTTCAGTTGGTCCTGTCTGAATTTCTTCACTGGCTGTTTTCTTTGGTGGTGGACAGGTTCACTGAATAAAAGATACGTTTCTCTGGAGAAAATTAAGGACTGTGGGCCTTAGAGCTTCAAGAATAGAGGGAACATTTTTTTTTTTTTAAGTTTTTAAAATTTATTTTGAGAGAAAGAGAGCAATAGCATGAGTGTGGGAGGGGCAGAGAGAGAGGGAGAGAATCTCAACCGGACTCTGTGCTGACAGCCCATCTCTGTGCCGACTTGGGGCTCCATCTCGTGAACCAAAAGATCATGATCTGAGCCAAAATCAAGACCCTTAACCAACTAAGCCACCCAGGCACACCTCAGCCAATTTTTTAAAAAAGTAATCTCTACTCAACTGAGCCATCTGGGAGCCAGGTAGCTAGTTTTTGTTTTTTTTTTTTTAAAGTTTATTTCTTTTTGAGAGAAAGAGACAGAGTGTGAGCGGGAGAGGGAAACACAGAATCTGAAGCAGACTCCAGGCTCCGAGCTGTGGCCACAGAGCCCGACGCGGGGCTCGAACTCACAAGCAGTGAGATCATGACCTGAGTTGAAGCCGGACGCCCAACCGACTGAGCCACCCAGGCGCCCCTAGTTTTTGTTTTTAAACTGCCTGCCTGACTGCTGAGCTGGAACCTTGGTCTTTTTCGGCCTTCAGACTCAGACTGAAATACTGACTCTTCTCGGGTGTCTACCCTGCCACCTGTTTTTTTTCTTCCCTACCTTTACTGAGGTATAATGAACAAATAAAATTGTAAGATACTTAATACGTGATGATTTGATATATGTACATGTTTACATTGTGAAAGGATTTCTCTCCCATCTGTCGCCAAATGTGTGTGAGTGTGTGTGTGTGTGAGAACACATTTAAGTTCTAGTCTTAGCAAATTTTAAAACTATACAATAAAGGATTATCAACTATGGTCACCATGTTATGCATTAAATCCTTAGACCTTATTTATCTTATAGCTGGAAGTCTGCACTGTTTTAACAAACTCTGTTTCTCCCACTCCCCTGCCCCTGGTAACTACTTTTTTACTCTGTTTCTATAACTTCAACTTAATTTTTTTTTAATTCCACCTATAAATTGTACTGTGTAGTATTTATCTTTCTAAACCTTTGGCTTGTTGTTGAGCGCTACTGGTGCACTTCCATCCTTCTGTTGCTAAGGAGGGCACTCAGTTATCTGTGACTATGACCGAGGCTTTAATCTCTGGCATGAACAGCTGTTCAGATGGCCTAACCTCATAATGCTGCTGCCACACTTGCTTCTATCTGCGTAATGATTACGAGTTATAGCTCTGTCAGCAAGACTGTGAGTACTCATTAAGGAGCCAAATATAGGGTAGGGATGCCACACAGCATTTTTCTCAATCATACTTTATACTCATTTTCTGTGTTGCTGCTTGAGGCAGTTTGGATCAGCTGTAGATTGGGACCACCTAACTTAGGACTCACGCAGATTTTGAACTTTGGGTGCTAGAGATGAAGCAGGTCATTGATGCCCCGTGGGAGATTAAAGTATCTCAGAGAGCATGCCATCGGAGCATGCGTGTGACCTGTGTGCTTGAAACACCACTTAGGCTGCCTTGCAGGTGCAAGCAATCTGCGTTATTTTGTCAAAACCCGGTGAGTTTTGAACTCTCATTACTTAGGAATTTATAATACCTTTCAAAATTATTACTTAAAAGAACACATTTCATTTTGGCAGGAGAGTTGGCCTAAGTGCTTATATATAGCACTTCAATGTCTTAGGTTTCTAGGAACAAGTTTGCTTTCTTTGAAGTTTTTTCCTCTTGGCTTTCTTGGGGATCTGGTGTCTGTTCATAAACTAAGAATATTGAGCCCAGTTATTTATTGCTAGCTGCAGATATCACACTTTCATGCTTATTAAAATAGTGTCTGAGATGGCTGGACATCTGGATGGGTGGATGGCTGAGTTGGTTAAGCGGCCGACTTCAGCTCAGGTCACGATCTCACCATCTGTGGGTTCAAGCTCCGTGTTGGGCTTTGTGCTGACAGCTCAGAGCCTGGAGCCTGCTTCAGATTCTGTGTCTCCCTCTCTCTCTGCCCCTCCCCCACTCGTGCTCTCTCTTGCTCTCAAAAATAAATAAAACGTAAAATAAATAAATAAATAAAATAGTGTTCAATTCTGTGTGGTCTTTGTCCTTAATGTTGGAATTTTAATAGGTCAAGAGATTCCTTCCAGCTTACACTGGCCATATTTAAATCTCATTTATGTATGGTTCATTTTATGTATGGTTCCTGCCAAAATTCCTCCTTCAGGTTCTAGCCTATTTGGTATCTTCCCTTATATACATACCTCACAGGCACCTCAAAGTTTGCACGTCCAAAAGAGAATGTATGTTCCCACTCTCTTCCCAGCACCCTCCACCCAAGCCGATTCATTTTTCTTCCCTCACTTGCTTAAACCAGACACCTGCAAGACCCTTCCTCCTCTCTCACTCCCATATGTAATCTGAAAGCAAGTCTTGTCATTTCTATATCTAAGCTACTGGAAACGATCCACTTCTCTCCAGTTCCACCACCCAAGTCCTACCAACCTACCATAATTTCCAGTTCAGACTTCTGCACTGACCCCCTAATGGATACGCTAGGATAGAGCTTCCCTATGTGTCAGTAAGTGTGATCACGGCACTCCTTTGCAGGGAGCGTAAAACCAAACTTGGGATTTACAAAGGACTGCGCGATCTGGCCCCCCCTCACCTCCCATTCATCTCATTCCATTCTTCCCTTTGCTCCCAGTTCTCAGTTCTGTGAACACCCAAAATTTTCTTACTTGGGACCTTTGCACATGCCGTTCCTTCTCCTTGCAATGTTTCTCCTCAATTCCTCACATGGCCGGCTCCTCAACTCTCAAGTTTTGGCTTAAATATCATCCCCTTAGAGCTTTCTGTGGCTATCTTGTCTAAAATAGGATCCTTGTTATTCGTGTTTCTTCATAGTATGTTATTTATATAGCTTACTTCTTTTCTCTGTCAATCATCTGCTAGATTGGAAGTTACACAAGGACAGGAAGCATGTCTGGTGTGTTAACTATTGTTTCTCTAGAGAGCCTAGCCCACAGTAAGGACTTCAGTATTTGTTGGATGAGTGATTCTTCATTGACTCAATCTTCACCTCAAGTTAATACTCACTTTAGAGATGAGGAAACCAAGGCTTGGAAAAGTTAGAAACGTACTAAATGTTGTTGATAGAATCTAAGACTCAGATCCAGACTGATTTGAAGGCCTGTGCCCTTTACACCTCAGGCACACCTTATATTACCTATTAAACTTGTACTGAAATACAAGAATAAGTAGAAAACACTGCAGGATTGGTGAATCTTGAGGTAACCTTGGATAAGTCTTAGGATTATTCAAGATCCCACAAGTTATTTTTTCCCTTTTTTCTCTTTTAATATTTATTTATTTGTTTTTGAGAGACAGCGAGAGAATGCAAGTGAGGCAGGAGCAGAGAGAGAGGGAGACAGAGAATCAAAGCAGGCTCCAGGCTGTGAGCTGTCAGTACAGAGCCCAACACGGGGCTTGAACTCATGAACCATGAGATCATGACCTGAGCCAAAGTCATGCTTAACCAACTGACTGAGCCACCCAGGCACCCCTCTTTTCCTTTCTGCTTCTCCATGGGGTATGCCAAAGTGAAAACCTTGAACCTGAGGTCTGGTTAAAAAAAAAACCTGTTCAAAAATCTACCTAATCAACTCTGGTATCTTACCAAATATATCATGGAAACCAGAGTTCCTGTGAAATCGCTCTGGAACAAACTAACACCTCTGACAGTTTTTATTTTTCAGTTTCATCAAAATTGTTCATCCCAGCACTCAAAACTGCTTTACCTCCTAGAGTAAAATTCAAAATAAAAAACACAAAAACAAACACAAAAACCCTAACAGCTAATGCTAGACTCTTTAGAAAATGTGGTAGTTACCACACTGCCAATGTTCACTAGGGCTACAAAACTACCTTCTGCTTCATCGGTTCACCCAGACTGTGCTTACACTTTTGTGGACAGATAATGGCTAACAATATTAAATACTTGCGCTAAGCTATTCTAAATGCAAATATAAAATCTAAAGGCGTACATAGATGCAGATGAGTGCATCTCATTCTCACAGGGATATATATGGAGGATATATTATTCCCTTCACTTTACAGATGAGCACACTGGGGCACAGATTAAATAATCTGTCCTGGTCACCCAGCTACTATAAGTGGCAGAAAGAGGATTCAAATCGTGACACTCTGATTCTATAGTGGCTACATTAAACTGCTCTGAAAACTGAACTTGAACTGATATATATTCAAGTAGCAGTAGAATCAGAGGTGATAGGGTCACAGGGATGCAGTGGAAGAGGCAGGGGCCTTGGCTTGATAATTAAGTTATCATGATAGTGGCTATAAGGGGCTATAGAGACCGCATGCTCAAGGCCTTCGTTAGATAGGGAGGTGCCTGACTTATATCGCCTTAGTAAAGGGTTGAGTCAAGACTAGAATGGAGGTCATAACTTTAGTATTCTTTACATTTATACCATGTACTATGCTTATTTTTAGAAGCATATTATAACCTCCTTTGGAAAACAGTCAATATGGTAAGCTCTAACTGCAATATGGGATAAAAAGCTCTCATTAGATCAAAAATGCTCAACTTTTTTCTGTGTGAAAAAGTCCTTCAGGTAATTCTGATACTCTCATGTGATCCTAATCTGCTTTAAAGCAAGAAGCTTGGTTTCTTCCTCCTTCCTTCTCCCTTCCCTTCCCTCCTCCCCTTCCCCGCTTCCCCTTCCTCCCTCCCCCTTTTATTCTTCCTTTCTTTCTTTTAGAATCTTGGTTTTGAGGGGCATCTGGGTGGCTCAGTCAGATGCTTAATCTGACTCTTGATTTTGGCTCAGGTCATGATCTCATGGTTTGTGCGTTCGAGCCCCGCATCAGGCTCACTGCTGTCAGTGCAGAGCCCGCTTCATCATATCCTCTGTCTCCTTTGCTCTCTGCCCTTGCCCCACTTGCACTCTCCCTCCCTCGCTCTCAAAAATAAATGAACATTAAGAAAAAAAAAAGAAGCTTGGTTTTGAGTTTGATTTTGGAAATACTTCAACAGAGAATGGTCTACTTTTGGCCATTACAAACTTTGTTTCATTGTTTATTATAAAAAGGGGAAGTTGTGGTAGAGGATAAGGACGGGCAGCCCCAGGGAAAAGGTTTTCATTATAAGACCTTGCCTACCTGCCACATCAGATCGGACTAGAGGCTGCCGACCACACTGGGTGTCTGGAACCAGGTGGAACATGCTCTGGGTGTATCATAGCTCAGGTGCTTTATGGAATTGGTGGCTCGGAGACTCTGGAGTGAAATGGTTAGAATCAGGGTCAGGTTTATCACAATGGCAAGTCTAAACCTTGTGTAAACCAATTATGGGGCAGCAGACATTTGGAATAGAAGTCAGAGTGCAAACAGGAATGTCTGTTTAACTCAGCAGTACTCAGTTCCAGTTACCATGAGACCCAGCTACACTTTGTTCCCTGCCTGTGGCTACTTCTGAAACTGTTAGACCTACAACGAAGTACCCTCTTTTACTGATATTTTCAATAAGGGAAAACAATTTCCCCAGTCCCTAGTACTTTCTGAAGGGCTGATTAAATTTTCTCTCCAACTATCATTTTATCCTTAAACTTATAATGTGTAAATTTAAAAATATTCAATCTAAATAGCCACTATGACAATGACACTAGGATTCATCTCTCTCTCACACACACACATACACACAAACACATGAGAAAAACATAGCAAGCGCTTAATAAATATTTGTTGTAAATGAATGGTAATGGTCTTGACAGTACAATTTAAAAAGGCTTTTCACTTCATGTGTATTATCAGTGCTTCAATAAAGAACATTTTGTAATGATTAGTGGTCTGTGGATACCAATGGTTTTTCAAACACCGAGTGCCATTATTTTCTGATAAATACTGACTCTCAAAAACAAAGTAACCAAACATAATACAATTTCAGGAGATGGTGATATCATCAACATAATTCACCCACAAGACAAGGGCAGCAACACTTAAAATCATGCACATTTCACCATTTCATAAAACTTCTTTTTAAACTTATGCAGACTTTTTTCCCAGAGTAAAAAATTTCCTCAAAAGCCTCATGATAACATTAAACTACAAAATTCACTCTGGAAATCCATGGAGTTATTTTTCAAATTTTGGCTTTAAGTTTTTTTTTTTAAACTGTTAAAAAATATAGTTGAGGAGTGTGTTGAGAGAGGTGAGGAAAAAAGGAGCTTCCAGTTGATGGATTCAGTATGTCTGAAAATACCTCAGTAATGTGGAGAAAAAATTTCAAGAGCAAGAATGTATTATAAATAGAAGTCTTTCAGCAAGATGAACAGGTGGGCAGTTCCTGCATCAATTGCACTCACAGGAAAGAGGTCTTCTTGAAGAATGCTTGTTTATAGAATCTTCTGTAAGATAGAGTTGGCTACGTCCAGTGATTCGTCTTTTACTAGAACAATATCATAAGAGTCCATGTACTTTTCTAAAAGCTCATCCACCTAATCAACAATAACAGAAAAATTAAAAGGATATACAGGGAGGAGAAATAAATTGTTTTAGTGTGAATCTCATTATTATATTCAATCTTTTAGGCCAAAATGAAGTAAATTAAGTTTACTTTCATAAAACCTTTGAAATGAAGACTTATGGACATAGCCACATGGTGGCTTAACTCCCAAAGTCACTTCTCTCTAGTCCAGTGGCTCTCAACTAGGGAGACTGCCCAAGCAATTTCTGTCAATGCTGGGAATATTTCTGACTTTCATGGCTTGGGGGTGCTACAGGTTTCTAGTAGGGAGAGGCCAGAGAAGCCACCCCATACTGATGGCACACAGGTGTGCATCCCAACTCCCTCAATCACAGCAAAGTAAAGGGATAAAGAGCAATCAAAATGTCTCTAACTCCTTTTGCATGCACCTTTGGTAACAATTACCTATTAAGTTGCATCGTTATTTTTTCTTCAAGAAAATTAAATGACAGACCTGTATACTTACTCTATCATTTAAATATCCAATTTTCAGGATGTGTTCAACATTGGCTACTCCATCTGCCATTCTTATATCCCCTTGGGAATCTCCCAGCAGAATTATGTTGCTATTATCTTTTAGCCGGTTGAAATATTCTGTGTTCTTCAAGGCACCATCATGTTTGTTAAATACATGAATTAGTTCGCCTTTAAATCCTTTGAGCACCCCCTATAAAAACATAAATCCTTTGAAATAACAGGTTCCAAACTGAAAATTCTGTTTGTTCTATTTTCACGTTCATGATAGGGAAAAGGGCTCTGAGAAGTTAATGACTTTCTAGAGACTACTTTAAATGTTAAACACGATGAGTTGAAAATCCAATTTTTACTTTTCATTTGTTTCCTAACCGAAGGTCCCATTTTATGTACTTTAACACTATATTGTCTTGAATTGAAAAATTTGTTCAAGTAACATCAATTCTAATTCACTTCTTTTTTTCCACCTATGGATATTAAGTCTTCAGAGTTGCTGCATTAAGTTACATTAAAACTTGATTTTAATATTAGTCTATAGATTGGGAAACAAAAGTTTAAGAAAGGCATATTATTTTTAAAACATGGAGATAGATATATCACTGGGAGATGATGAGTCCCATAGTAGGCCTACTGACCTGACCTAATATACATTGTATATATATATATGCATACAATATACCTTCAATAATAAAAAACAACTGCATTTACATCATTAAAATATATTCAGATTTAAAAAGTAATTATGACGAATGATTTGCTGTTCTTACATTGTCATCAAAATCCATGAAGTTGGACACTACTGTGACATTTGGGTGATAAACGCCAGCTTGATAGATCACCTCCTCTAGTATATCACCGATACCAGCCGAAAATATGAACACAGGGATACCATACTGTTGGAGCTTATCAAAGAAATTCTCATACCCTTCCCTGCAAGATGGAGGTAGGAAGTGATTGTTAAAGAGCAAGATATAGACATATCTCCTTTCACCCAGAAATGAAAAAAGCAAAACATTTCTACTGACTTCCATGGCTCATTCATATTCCCTTTTCAGAATCCTGCCTAAGAGCAGGTTATTAATGTCTATGACAATTTTAGTACAAGTTTTTCCAAACAGTTAACTCTTTGACTTCCTTTTAATAAATTCTGATGATACAAATTAGATGATTTTAGACTCTCATTAAATATGGACATAACCCTATAGTTCACGATGTATACCATATAACAGGAAATAATCAACCACATCTTGAAAAAGCACACCCTGGAAAATCCACTGAGGATGGGCTGAAACACCACCTGCTTGCCATCCTGCTCAACTATTTCCTCTCAGGAAAGTGGAGGGGTAGGAACTGAATATATTCCTGTTTACATCTGACATCTCTCCTACTTAAGGTGTGACAGCTGTAGGTAATGTTTTTAACTTATTAATCTAAGTTTGTTCCCTTACTCTTCCTGGGCTATATGTTAGGCTGCCTACAAAGGAATTAAATGCTTACTAGCTGTCCTCACAACTCTTTCTAACATTTAATGCTTTGAAGTAGATCACCTTAGGGGCATGCCTGGTGGCTTGGTTGAACATCCTGAGCATCTGACTCTTGTTTTCGGCTTGGGTCATGATCTCACGGTTGAAGGGATGGAGCCTTGCAATGGGCTCCATGCTAAAGCGCAGAGCCTGCTTGGGATTCTCTCTCTCCCTCTCAAAAAAATAACTTAAAAAAAAAGGTAGGTTACTCTAAAATGTAGCATCATTAAAAAACAAACCAGGGGCGCCTGGGTGGCTCAGTCGGTTAATGTCCGACTTCGGCTCAGGTTATGATCTTCTGGTATGTGAGTTTGAGCCCCGCATCGGGCTCTGTGCTGATAGCTCGGAGACTGGAGCCTGCTTTAGATTCTGTGTCTCGCTCTCTCTCTCTGACCCTCCCCCTGCTCATGCTTTGTCTTTCTCTCTCTTTCTCAAAAATAAATAAACATTAAAAAAAAAATTTAAAACAAAAAAACAAAAAAACTCCACAACATCATCATATTTACCTAATGAGTTGAAAATTTTTAGAGGTGGTAAACAGTATTGAAAAGAAGCATAAAAATGTTTCTATCTTATCATTCATGTATTATGAATATTTTTATCATTTGCTAAATCATATTCACCTTTATTAGAGATAGTTTTCAAGAAAATTTGAGAATTCAGAAAGTAGATTCATGTAACTTCATAAACAGGGTATGAGCAAAAAGTTTTTCAACTTGATTTATAAACGTTCCTTTTTTATTTCATGTCTTTCAACAGAATTTTGGTAAATAATTCTTACAATGGTCCTGGTTTCATAAATTTCTAAGTCTTGAAAACAATTTTTTTAAGTTTTTTTTTTAATTTAAGTAATCTCTACACCCAACATGGGGCTTAGACTCACGACCCCAAGATCAGGAGTTGCACATTCTTCCGACTGAGCCAGCCAGGCACCCCAAGTCTTGAAATTTTTAATGTGGAGAAAGGAAATGTAGATTAGAACTTAAATCTCATAAGGCTCTTACTGCCTACACCAAGATCATTCTAAATTCCTCATCTCATTATTATTTTGTGATAGGTGGCATATTTTGGCTACGTTTTTATAATATAGATCATTTGAATACAAATATACACTTGAGTACATATACAAGTCTGTAGACAGTTAACAGGAAAAAACAACCCAGAACTTACTTGAGCATAACATCAGATTCTGCCACGATTTCTTTAAGTTTAGCTTTTGGTAAAGCCTGTTCCACAAGCAAACCATGTGCTTTAGTATACCTGGAGTTCATGACCAAAGGAAAAGAATATCAATTAAAGCAAATCAAAACCATTATCTTTATTAAAAAGCACTCTTCAGTGACAGATAATGCAGTATTTCATTCATATTTTGGACTTAAATTTTAGAAGTATAAATTCGCGCTAATGAGCATATACCCTATGGTTTTCAAATCTAATATACCATGTTCTTACTGCATTTCTCAGTTCACCCCAAAGTCTTAGTTTAAATGTGTTAATGAGACAATGAAAGGTTGCTACGTGTAAACCTTTCCTCAGTCAATAGAGAAGAACTAAATCCACTTGAGAGAGGATAGTCGTTTCTCCAATTACAAGAATTAGTGTAAAGCCATTTGTTTCACCTGTTTGTAGTCTAAATT
Source organism: Paradoxurus hermaphroditus (assembly GCA_004024585.1). Lineage (NCBI taxonomy): Eukaryota > Metazoa > Chordata > Mammalia > Carnivora > Viverridae > Paradoxurus > Paradoxurus hermaphroditus. Next base: position 25,313 of record PITB01006900.1, read on the forward strand.
GCTGTGATAGTGCACGATAAAATCCTAGTGCACGATAAAATCCTTGTTATGACAAGTTCGATAAATACATGCTTTAAAATGACATCAAAGCACCTATAATCAAAGCATCTCCACAACAGGCCTTTAGAACCTCTCCACCGGACACCCAGAACCTTCATGCAATATTCCTAAGGGACCCCCCCGACTCTGGATCAGTTCTCATCAGGTCAGTGAGCTCATTCTGCCAAGGAAGCTTATATCATTGCTAGAAAATTCTAATTCCTAGGCAGTCCTTTCTTTCATCAAGGTGAAATTGGTCTTCTTAAGCTTTCCAAGTCTGCTTCCAGTTTTGTTCCACATAGGTCCAACTTTTCAACATTTCGTACCATAAACATTGATTAAGTGTATAAGGCATTCAGGTTAGGTCAGAGGATAATAAAGATAAATAACATCACTCCCGTTCTCTTAAGATTAAAAAAACCACAGTTGTTGCTTCTCAAATCACAGTTTTTCTCTCTTCAGTGAAATCTTCCCCAAATGGGACGGCTCCAGTTCCTGTGATTTTCTTAGTGGACCCCTCTGACACACTTGTCAACATTTCTCTTAACAGCATTCTCTCAGGACTCGACACAATGCTTTCTGTGTGGTCAGCTTGGAACGCTGCATTTCCATTAACACAAGCAACATCAAGAGGCTCATTTCTTAGCAACTATGTCACCTGCTGGCTCCAAATGAGTTCAGAGTCAATTAAAATCCCAATTCTTTTTTTTTTTTTACACATTCAGCCCACATTTTGTCCATAAAAAAAAAAAAAGCTTGTTTTTTAATTTAATGTTTAAGTGCAGGATTTTAAATTTGTCCTCACTAAACTTCATCTTAGAAAAAAAAACCAAAAAAACAGAACGAAGCAAATTCTAGACTGTTAGAGTAATTAGAAAATTAGGGTTCATTTTGTTATATTTAATCACTGCTCTAACTCCTTAGATAATTTAGGAATCTATTTATATACAGTATAGGGGAAAAATAAGCTATTAGTTGTAATTGCAGTGTTATTTTATTATATTTTTAACCCTCCCCTTACCCGATCCACACTTACCATTCTACCATATAGGGGTATTTCTCTTCTATGGTAAGAACAGGATCAATTTCAATGGCATAATATTTTTCCTTTAGTTGGAGTAACTAGAAATAAATGAATAACTTAAATCATGAAGATTAAAGTGTTATCATTAAATTGCATAGTTTTCTAGAAAGCAAAACAATGTCAACAAATGTTTTCCATAAACAGCTTAGATTAGATCACGAGTACCTAGCTAATGCATATATCAACTGAGGAGATCTTTGTTGGTCTTAGTGTACATGTAACAAAATGTACCTGCAAAAAACTACCTTTCTTTTTTTTTAACTACTTTCAGGTCAGCAATTCAGTGAAACTAACAATCAAATTATTACTACAAAAAAAGCTTTCGTTCTCATTATCAAAGTATTAAATTTGATTCACACTTGCAGTCCTATTTTGTTAACACAGACACGGACAGACACATACTCAAGGAAAGCACAGGACTGAGACAATTTCCTGGTTAATTTAAAGGAGCAAAACCGGGGCATCTGGGTGGCTCAGTTGGTTAAGCATCCGACTCTTGATTTTGGCTCAAGTCACGATCTCGTGGTTTGTGGGATCAAGCCCTGTGTCGGGCTCTGTGCTAACAGTGAGGAAGCTGCTTGGGATTCTCTCTCTCTCCCTCTCTCCCCCTTCCGCTTTCATTCTCTCTCTCAAAATAACTAAGTAAACTTAAAAAAAAACAAAACCTGCACAAAACCAAAGTACTTTTGTTTTAATATACACTTAATATAAGAATATCAGAATATTTTTATAATCAATTAAAAGTTTTCATGTAAATTTTATTGTCTTTGTTAAAAAGTTAATTTTTTCTTTACAATAATGTTGAGTATATATAATTCACACAATAAAACTAACATTTATTCAGTGTTTACTATGCGCCAGGTATAGTGATAAGTACTTTATATCCATTGTTTGTGTGAATGAACTCGAAGAAATTCTCAGGCAAAAAAGCTAATGAAGTCTCTGAGTAACTCTGGATTACTATATTTACCTTTTTCCGACATTCATCTGTAACCAGCTTACTGCTGTCAATGACATCTGAAGAGTGAAAGCAAACTAGCATTAAAAGAAATATTCTGATTGATGCCATCACTGCTTTAAATAACTTAATATTTTTAAGTTTAAAACCCAAGTCGACTAGCATGGTCATTACAACTTCGAGTCTTAGTGCTATAATACAGGTGACATTGCTAGAGAATCTAATGGCTTTAAGATCCAAACCTTGGATCTAAAGCTTTTTTCCTACATTTGGGAGAACTTCATTAAAAATTCTCCAAAGAATTACTGGGCCAAGGGGTAGGCCTTCTAGTGGTTTTAATATAAATTATCAAAATGATTTCTCATATTACATATGCAGCTCCAGTAAATCAGAGGACTTGATCACTGCTGCTTTGTCAGGTTGAAAAGGATTATTTTTAACACTGACGGCCACGTTTGGAAAACACATAACTTGATATTTATTTAATTACTCTTTTACTTAATTTATAAATCAACAACATGAAAATTCAGTAACATTCTTAGAAAACAGTAGTTGATAAAAATGCTATTTCTAAGAAATGTTAGATTAATCCAAAGTTTAAAATCCATTTAAATATTTCTTGATTAAATAATGAACAGATCACATTTGGAGGAAAATTTCAGAAATCTTCATTCCTCTTGCAACCAAAGCCATACATGAAAATATAGCCATTTGTACACCATGGGGGAAAACAAAACCTCAAAATATAAGAAGAAAAATGCAGGCTCCCTTAGTTTCAAAGTCCAAAGAGAAGAGCAAACCGCAGTCATTCTCATAGATAACACAGGCAAGAGAGAATCTGAGACGGGCGTCGCGTTCATGAATTTGTTTATGAACAACCACACTCACAATGACATGTTGGGCATCTTTTCCCTTCGTAGGAGAATCGACTCAGTGTCATATCAAAGTCTGTTATTATCTGCAAAAAAAGGGGGGAAAGGCATTATGGAAAACACAGCCACCAAGGCCAGACATGTACTGCACCTAGAGGCACAGGACTGTGCTCCGTCTCTAACGCCCACTATAGGTTATTCTCTGCATTCTGCTTTCGACTGCAGCTCCCAATCAAGAACATCAGCCCTATCACCTGCAACCCTGGATCCCTGTACTGATTAATCAAGTTTTATTTGGTGGCAATGCCAGGGCACTGAAGGTATTGCTGTGCAGTGAAGTCCTGGGAACTTTCTTAACTACCCAGTGATACCTTCAGTGCCCTAGCATGGTCACCAAATAAATCTGATTAATTGGTCGGGAAATCTGCAGTTACAGGTGACTGGGCTACTGTTCTTGATAGAGATAAAATTTTGCACAATTTCAAACCACTTAGTCAATGTACAAAAATTCAGTGGAAGCAATTAAATTATAAGAAGCTCTCAATTAAAGAGAAGGACATTCTATCGTACTACAACATGGATGAACCTTGAGGGGACATTATGCTAAGGGAAATAGGTCACTTACAGAAGGACAAACACTGCATGATTCCACTTATGTGAGGTATTTAAATTAGTCAAACTCGGATAAGTGGAAAAAAAAATAGGAGGGTACAGAGGTTTGGTCACGCAGGATGAGGAAATTTGAGAGATCTGATGTACAACAATATGCACAGAGTTAACAATACTGTACTCACACATTTATTGAGAGAATAGATTTCATATGATGTGTTTTTTTACCATAATAAAAGCATATACTATTTGTGCAAAATAAGTAAATAAACAATATGAAGTTCTTAGTGACACTATTACATTTTTGATTTAACTTGCTATGTAGTTAAACAATACCAAGGAATGAATGATACTGATACGTGGCGATAGTTTACCAGCTCTTGAAACTTAGGAGACTGGATTAAATATTTTTTCAGAAGTGTTTTAAAAACGGAAAAATTTGAGAGGGGAGCGCCTGGGTGGCTGTCAGCTGAGCATCCGACTCTTGATTTGGGCTCAGGTCATGATCTCACTGCCTGTGAGCTGAAGCCCCACATCGAGCTCTGCACTGACAGCATAGAGCCTGCTTGGGATTCTTTCTCTCCTTTTCTCTCTGCCCTTTCTCTGCACACCCTCTTTCTCTCTCCCGCTCAAAATAAATAAATAAACATCTAAAAAAAGGGAATAGTTTTTACTTAATATCCAGGTTATTGATTTAATTTGCATTTAAGACATTCCTTTTAAAAAAGAATTAAAGGGGTTCCTGGATGGCTTAATCATCAGTAAAGTGCCCAACTTCAGCTCAGGTTATGATCTTGTGGTTCGCGAGTTTGAGCCCCAAGTTTGAGAGTTTGAGCTCTGCTGACAGCTCAGAGCCTGGAGCCTGCTTCAGATTCTGTGTCTCCACCTCTTTCTGACCCTCCCCCACTCTCACTCTGTCTCTCTCTCTCTCAAAAATAAACATTAAAAAAATCTTTTTAAAGAATTAAAGAAAAAATCAGTTATTCCCTAATAAAATTACATCTAATTTGAACTTGATTTGAAATTTGAATATTATTCTTAAAATAGTTTAAAACTGAAGTGCCTGAGTAGCTCAGTCAGTTAAACATTTGACTTTTGATATGGCTTCAGGCCATGGTCTCCTGATTAGTGAGACAGGGCCATGCATCAGGCCCTGACTGACAGAGCTGAGCCTCTTGAGACTCTCTCTCTCTCTCTCTCAAACTCAATACACATTTAAAAAAATTGTTTAGGGGCACCTGGGTGGCTCAGTCAGTTGAGTGTCTGACTTTGGCTCAGGTCATGATCTTGCAGTTCATGAATTCAAGCCCAAGGTGGGCTTGATCCTCTGTCTCCCTCTCTCTGCCCTCCTCCTCCTTGCACTTTCTCCAAAAATAAATAAATATTTTAACTAATGGTTTAATACTTATGCACAGCATGAATTAGCTTAGAACTTAATATTAACCAGATTTTAGCAAAACATGAGATGAATGAGTGTGCCTGAACATTAAAAATAAAGGCTTAATAATAAAGACTTCTTGATAATTATTCACCTGAAGTTTGGCAGCTCCTCCCTTAATAAGACCGCAGATAATTTCTTCTACTCTTGCCGGGTTCTTGATTCGAACTGAACTTCTCTGGAATTCTGGCATCTAAAAAATAAAAAGAGGTTAACTAACTATTTTTAATTCCCTTTTTCCCAGGTTCTTTTGATAGTGAGCAGAAGCTTATACTATTTTAAGATATAAAAATGGTGAGGCACTATTTAAAAAAAAAAAAGCAAACCATCATATCAAATTACCATTTATACACGCAAAAGTTTTTGAAGCACATCAGCAGTTTTCATCTGGAAGATTAAGATAAAACTATGTTTGTAATATATTATCAGTAAGTGTAATTCTTTTAATTATAAAAGTCATGCATGGTTACCACAGAAACAACAGAAAAAATATACAAAAGAAAATAAACATTGTTTGGAATTCTATGATCTGAAGATAAGCAAGTAAACATTTAAATATACTTTCCATTATTTTCATTTCTATGATGACAAACATGCACGTATATGCACACTGTTTATCTCATTCTCATATATTTTTGCATCTGGCTTTTTCAAATTAATACTATTTCATAAACAGCTATAAAAATGTTTTTAACAGAATTCATTAATCAAAATAAAATCCCAGAATGGAATCGAGACTATCTGAACTTTGTGATAGTTTTCTTATAAGATCTTTTTGCTTAAGATTTAGCTTATATTTATATTTAATAACAAAATCTTAGCAGAAAGGTAACAAATGTTAAAGCATTATTCTCCTCTAGTGTACCTTAGTATAGTTAACTAAAATATATTTTAAATTTATTTAACTTGAAAAGGTGCTTTGATATCTGTTCCTTTATTGTTCTAAATCCCAAATAATTTCACTGTTCTTGGCCTAAATTTTACAAAGGATTTATTTCAAGTTAACACAACTACTAAAAAGTACGAGATCACCTGCATGAGACTCTGATCTTGGGGTCGAGAGTTCAAGACCCATGTTGGGTGTGGAGCTACTTAAAAAAAAAAATATTAGACTACCTGGGCTTTAGACTGCTACTAAGCTGATTTATTCAGGATTTAGTGTGCTCAACAATTTAATGTTAAATATTGTTTCTTTTTTCTACCCTTATCGCAGCCAGAATGGAACTGACGAGAGTAAAAGGCACAAGCACAGCACTCCTACAGCACGTGTATTAAGAAGACTGGGGGGGTGGGGTGGGGAGGGGAAGGGAATTATGGGGCAGTTAACAGCTCCACAGTATGATAAGAAAGTAAGAGAAGCCCAAATCAAGGTTCTATACTGGTTTGTGTCCTTTATTTACTTCATATGCTATTATTCTGGGTATGTTACCACCAATAGTAACATATTTCATGTCTATTGCAGACATGGTTATAAAAAATTCTCTAGACCTTATATCTCTGCTCCAGTTAAGTTTTTCCAGTCCTATGCTGTCTCTAGGACATTCTCTAATAATGAACAAAATTAGAAAATTGGAAAAGGCTAAACTGTTTTCCTATGACTGAAAGATAAATGCACAAGTGTAAAGGAAAGAGAAATGCTAACATTAACATTTTTTCCACTAATGAAAGATACAATACACTTAATTTTAAAAAGCCATATTTAAACAGCATAGGATAACCTGCAATGCAACTAACCTGCATACAGATTCTTTAACTTAATTGGAAATTAAAGTTGTTAACAGAATAAAGGTTATCTAAATATTCATTTTATTGTGATTTTTCAATAGATGAGAAAAGCAAATAGGCACTTATTCCTACATTCCTTTTCTTCATTTATTAATCCATTAATTTGCTTAACAAATATTTACCTGTATCTACTTTGTATCAGACACTAGATGTCAGAGACCTGATGATCAGCAGTACTCACGTAGCTATTGCTTTCCTGCTGAGCTTTAGAAACTGTTGCTGTTTTGGAATATCACTTCTACAGCTCCCTTACAAATACCTCAACTAGTAAGTTCATCTCCTAACAACTAAATTCTGCTCTTACGTCTGCCTTAACCGGTAGATGCATAGTAGTCAGCCTATGTTTGATTTAATAACTAACCCATTACCGAAAACAACATAAGATATGAAAGCAACAGAAGATATATGTCCCTAACTGTATTTTCACCAAGAGAACAACATTTCGATGTGTCCATACCGACAAAGAGGTCTTGCCTCATGCACATCACATTCTGTAACACATTAATTTAAAAACATTTTTTTTTCAATAGGATAGGATAACCTGTTTCAGATAATGGATAGGAAGAAAGTACCAAGGCTACTTCAAAGTAGGCCGGTTTCTGCTAGGTTAACAACTATTAGAAAGCCAAATAGAGGCTGGAGGCATTGATATTCCTGCTTCTGCACAACACACAGCCATTCATTGTCAGATAAATAAGTAGTAAATACCCAAATAGCACCAAGGTGAAATCAGTGATGAAAACAGATGAAAGAGCACCAACTTTCTCTAAAGAACACAACAAGAAAGAGGGTACAGGTGTAAGAAATTGAAAAATGATAATGATATCTGCTTTGGGTTATATGGTAATAATACCTATACCGCCCCCTCTTCCGCAATACACATATAATGTCACCAAAGTATATTATAAATAATTCTCGGGAAGTTGAGATACTGGGCATTTTACTCAAACACTTTAGAATGCAACCTAAGAGATATAATTTTAAAATAATATATAAAATGAGTCAAAGAATACCAGAACACCAGAACATTAAGAAGTATACTGCAGGAATAAACATTCATCATAAATCACATACTTTTGTTACCCCCTCAAATCCCTTATTCATATTCCTCTTGGACAAAAACACACCTTTTTGGTAGCACTTAGAATAACAATACTTCGAATTTGAAAGGCAAGTTATTTTGAATTGTCTGAAAGCTTTTCAACTTAATTCTATGGAAAATAAGTGGCTAAAAATGTCCATTATTTACAAACAAAAGAAAGTAAATTCACTTCATAAAGCCAAAATGTAACATGTTCAAAGAGCAAAGTTTTCCTGACAAGAATCAGGGCATTTTGGTTGGCTGGAGCCAAATCTGAATCAATGCTAAAGATGACCTCACCAAAACCTAAAATACACGTATTCTGGCTGATCTTTAATAAAATGTATTTGTACAGATGAAATGACCTCCTATCATTGGTCTACTTCCTTAATCAAAAAGCAGTGATTTATAAAGAAGTTGATTTCAAAGTTACAGTTTTATTCGTGACTCTATAGAAATATTTGATTATGTGATATTATCTTTATCTTGCAGGTACACTGAGAGAAGATATAACGGATCTGCATGGTAGAGTTACAAAACTGTCCTAATTTTACCTGTATTTTCTGAAAGTGGCCCAATAATATTAGTTTAAATGACTTGAGGATCTCTGTCCAAAGTTCTCAAAGGGAGTTTTTTTTTTTTTTCCAATGTTCATAGTGCGTACAAGCAAAAGCCTTCATTACTACATTCATACAAAGGAGGGGACACTACAATTTTCATGTAGCTACATAAAAAGTTCAGATCCAAAGCCACCTATTCAGACTGGTACATTCACTCACATACATAGATGACTCTATGATTTATTTGGAAGATTATGCATTGCTAAATTATAGTGACAGCCATCTCTCCCTGCCTACCACATATGTGGCCTGTCTCCATATTAAGGGAGTGTAAGCCAAATTCTTTGATTCATTTACCATGTGGTCATTAGGTATAAAGCAGCTCTGTAAGAGATACAAAAGTTTTAGTAAGATAAACATCGTATGCTCCAAGTGCATGTTCTCTAACACGGTCTGTAATACAGGAGCCCAAATAAGCAATCCATTGCTCAGATGCCCAGATAAAATGCAAGAGGAACAGAAGAGACTGGGATTATTTCTGCTGGGGCCAAAAGAAGAAGAGCCAACTGAGCTAGGCTTTCAAAGAGAAGCAGGATTTGTATATGCTGAGATCAAGAGTTGAAGTGGAGGGTCTAATATGGGAAAAAGGTAAATAGCTCTGTTTGTCTAGAAGTTTAGTGTACATGAAGAAGTGTGTGTGTGTGTGTGTGTGTGTGTGTGTGTGTGGTATGGAAAGAGATTTGGAGTCAGATCATAAGAAGTTAAGAATAACATCCTTAAGAATAACCTGAAAGATGTATCGACATTTTTAGAAAAGCAAACCCAACATAAAAATTGTGCAAATTAATGCAATGATAGTAAAAAGTACATAAATATACCTTTTTTTTTTTTGCTTGTTTTCCTTCGACAGTCTCTTTGTGGGTTGACTACAGTGCTATTTCCAAAGAAGACATGCTAGAGGGTTCTGGACCCAGGTAACAACAAATTATATGGTAGGACATTCCTACATCACTAGTATTCACTTTGGTTAACAAAATCAAGTCAAGCAAAAAAATAAGTTTGGATTGACTTAATTCTACCTATCAGAGATAAACGTTCAATAGCAATGAGTCAAATGCTAACCAGGCAATGGGAGCAAAGATCATGATGAATGATGTATTTGACTGACCCCATCAAAACTGCCCATGTTGGACTATTCAACATACAGAAGCACAGCAATTTCACATGCTCCATCCTAATAGCAATAACTACACCAATCAGCACTTTGAGGCAGCCTTCACTTCCTGTTGCATGCTGGATGAGGAGAGCTAAGCTGAACAAGAGATTTATTAATTGTGACACCAAGCTGTTTGTATGCTAAGTCATGTTCTGGTTTACAGACTCAAATGAAAAAAAAAGAAAGAGGAAGAAAAAAATAGAGAAGAGGGAGAAGGACAACAAAACAAAGAAAATGTAAGATAATTGTGGGAAAGCTGTCCTCTTTAAAAGAGAAGGGGAAATTGTGATTTTTAGGATTTTACCATTGTGAATATGGCAAAGAGATATAATTCCACACATGCGAATAAATGCTACTTATATAGTTAATTAACATTTACTGAGTGCTTACTTTGTGTTATTAGGCACTTTCCATACTTTCCCATTAAATATAAATAAGAACATTTCATTTATAAGATGAATAAGGTCTACAAATCCAGTGTATGCTATGGTGGCTATAGTTTATAACACTCTATCGTATAACTGAAATTTGCTGAGAGTAGAACTTAAATGCTCTCCCTTCCACCCTCCCGAAAAGGTAAATAAATATGTAGGGTGATAGATGTGTTAACTAGATAGGTTTACAATGTATATCAAATCTCAAATTATCACACTGTATACTTTAAATATGTCATAATTATATATAATGCCAATTATATCTCAATAAAGCTGGGAAAGAAGATGAATAAAATGACAAGAGTTCGGTGGTTTGATACCATTTCTTAAAGGTGAGACTGTTGCCCTCATTCAAGGGTATCACAGCTCTTAAGGACTAAATTAAGATCTGAAGCCAGTTCTGGCTCTAAAGCCTATATTTTTCCTTCCTTATCCTAATGTCTATAATGCAATGAACTCTACTGTTACTTTTTTTTAAATTTAAACATTTGTCATTTTAATTCAGATGCTGAATATAAAATATCTCATGCCGTATGATTTAAGTATGTTTTTGCTGAGCAAGGAAAATTTATCACAAAAAGGAATGGGGTAACCATTTCATATTCTGAAAAACACTATAATACACATCATATTTCAAGCAAAAAATGTTTCAAAGGTAAGCTGAAATTCAATTCAATAAATATCTGAGGTTCTATTGTGTGTGAAACATCGTGAAGGGAGATCTGGATAAAGTCGCAGTCCCAGAATTAATGATCTGGGTAGAGACAGAGGTAAAAGTGGGCAAGATTCACCATTAATAAATGCAGCTGGGAATACTCCAATACCCACCATTTTCACATGCACAGCAGAGTCTTGATTAGGCATTTCGTGGTTATCCAATCTTCTGGATTTCCCCAGGTGATGTCACAGTAAAGGAGAGAGAAAAAAAGTACACGTGACATACATGTATTTCAGGCTGTTCCTGTATGTTAATGACATAGTAAGGCGGTATGTTGGTTTGATTTAAATACCAAGTTACTGAAGGCAACTTTTTTCCTTTCCTAAGAAAGGATTTCTCCTCAGCAAAGATTTTCTCTATCTCACGAAGGCTGGAGTTAAAATTTTGTTTGAAAAATATATAACTCTCCTATAAGGACTTATATAGTGTTAATAAGATTTGAATCAAGAGTTCAAGTGAAGTTTATATTTGCAAGACAATGGTTTATTACAAGAATATTTTACCGACATTGTCTCTACAGAGAAGGATGAAGTTTGTGGGAAAATTCTGCATTACTATTACTGAATCAACGAAGGAATATATGAATAGAACTTAAGGAGAAACATAATACACAAAAGTCAAGTTTATTCTTTAATTTTCCCATATTAAACTCTTTAATTTTGTGAAACGATGTGACTAATATCTGAGTTGTGTCTGAATCTAGCACAGTGTCTGGCCCAGAACTAAGTATGTGATGATGTTTGTTAACTGAATGATCATGTTACAGGTTTGGGTGAAATTTATACATATCAGTTTGTTAAACCAAAAGAAGTAGTTTTTAAAATATCTCTTAATAAAACAAAATACTTATCATCTTTTTTTTTTTTTTCATTTTTGCAGTATCAGTCTTAGGAAAATTTACACACTTCTGTTCCTCAATGACTTTACTTTTACTTTAGGTAAGTAAAAATTTTTAACAAAAGCAGTATTTAAAGAGGGCAACTTTAGGGGCACCTGGGTGGCTCAGTTGGTTGAGTGTCTGGCTCTTGGTTTCAGCTCAGGTCGTGATCTCATGGTTTGTGGGTTTTAGCTCCACATGGGGCTCTGCGCTGACAGCATGGAGCCTGTTTGGGATTCTCTCTCTTTGCCCCTCCCCTGCTCATGCTTTCTCTCTCAAAATGAATAAAACTTAAAAAAAATTAAAAAGTAAATAAATATAAATACATAAACTGGGCAACTTTATCAAACGGGAAAAAATCTGACTTTTTCTTAAAAGTTGGATATTATGAGTTCTTTATAATTAAAATGTATTGTAGCATTTTCTCAAATTCTAAAATTCATTCCTCCCCCTTTCATTTTAAATTCATAAAATTAGGAAAAGTCTTATAAAAAGCTATTCCCTCCCCCTCAGAAAGACTGTTAGTAAGCTAATGGTTTTATGATTGGTGGCATCTTAGAGCTAAGTAAACAGTATTTTCCAAATAGTAAGATATTTCCAATTTTTCACACCTGAAATATAATGTAGTATCTGCAGAAGTTACCTATTTATCTATCCATATACTCTATATAACTCATAAAAGCTTTGATCACTACTGCCAAAATGTAATTGTAACGGTAGTTTGGGGGTTAATAGTCTTTAGATGATTGTAGTCAGACTGAAGTAACCCTTCCTTTCTGTCAATCCTCATAAATGAAGATGCATGGAAGTTGCCTGCAAATCTGTTTCTTCATTTACAGAAACTAAAGCACACAATATGCTGTGGTTCTCCTTTGACGTTTAATATCTGAAAAGAGGCCTATATTTCTCTGAAAGTGCTATTTAAAGTACAGTGGAGCTGGAGTGCCTGGGTGGCTCAATCGGTTAAGCATCTGACTCTTGATTTCAGCTCAGGTCATGATCTCAGAGTTTGTGAGTTCGAGCGCCGCACTGGGCTCCTGCTTGGGATTCCCTCTCTATCGTCTCTCTGTCCCTCCCCTGTTTGTGTGCATGCTGTCTCTCTCAAAATAAACAAACATTAAAAAAACAGTACAGTAGAATTTACAAAAACACCATGTACCCTGAATCATTTGAAAAGCCCAAAGGACAGCAGAATTCAAGCAGTGCAGAATACATTTTAATATCTGGGAATCTCAGATCTTGTTACACAGACCCAGGCAGCCCAATTCCTCTTCACCACCCCACCCCCAAGTCTGGGTCTTTTTGGAACATTTATGTTTAGTAATAGAAGAAAAGAAAAACAAAAGCCAGTGTTAGTAAGTAAAAAATGTAATGGTCTTTCTCATGGTCTCTTCATATTTTGTTAAAAAAAGAACACAAACAAAAATAAAAAGTCATCAGAAATTTGATAATGTCCAATTTTAGGACATTATTTTGATATTTTTGATAGTTTATGGATACCATGTAAATTTCAACTGAAGATCCTTGCTCTTCCCAATTCTCACTGGCAATCTGACCAGAGATAAATATCACATAAAGTGATACTGTTGTCCTAACACAAAAATCATCCCATTGTTTCTATCATTACAAAAGTGTAAAGACTAAGGCATAAATGCCAGCATTCTGGCACTATTCTGAGGAAGACACTGAAAACGAGGGCAGGGTATTTTTAAACCAATAGGCTTGTAAGCCTATACTTGGTATATAATGTTCTGGTTTACTTTGCCAACAGTCATCTGTCGCAGATGCTTCAAGAGAAGAGCTGCTGGAATAAACACATCAAGTGTAGAAGACATGTTCAAAAATAGAAAATACTACCCTGGAACTATGAACTCTCCTCACAGGAAGTTTTGAAGTTTTAAAGTCTTTTGGGATTTTAAATGTGGACTGGAAAGTGTGGAAATTGGAATAATTACTTTGTATGCATTCGCTATGAGGTTAAAGTCTCTGCTCTAACAGTGTTCATTACAAAGAATCTGAAGCAAGAGGTAAGAACTTCGCTTGAATTGCACTGACTGGATAACCGAAAGGTTTTAGCTATCATGGTATTTCCTTCTGAGATCATTAACTTTACCTTGAAAAGATATTTACAAATCAATGACTGAAAAATTTCTATGTCTATATGAAAAAATTTACTTGCCTTTACAAGTTTTAAAGTATCTAAATGCAAACTGAATACTTTTTAAAGGCCCATCTGACTTTGTTTTACGGGAAAGTGAAAAAGATTAAATTCATTAATATTATTGGTTTAAAAAATATTGTGATGCTGCTTTGTGATATTTGCAGAAACATTTACACAATACGACAAGAAGGTGATGAAACTTTGAATGGCAAACTGTACACTACTTACATAAGAAAAGATGAGTATTACTGTAATATGGACAGGGTATCAATCAGCAATAGTACTAAACTTCCGAATGAATCCAGTTTTTGCTACACTTTTCCAGAATCTTTATTACTTGTGATACAGCTTACGTTTTTAATAATGACACTTTCTTAGGGTGATTAGCACACAGAAAAATCAAACTGTTAAGTTGTTATTTTAATGGCATTGTAAATCAGTTTCGTGAAGGCTTTAACTAATTCTCCCTAATTAGATTGTCAAGGCAGCAGCGAAAAAAATATATACAAACTAGAAAGTGAAACTTTCTCGATATAGACATAAATCAAAAATGAAACTGAACATTCTCAGGTCTTTCCTGAGCCTGTTGTGAGAAAGAAAAAAGAAACTGAATAGGAAAAGGTGGGAAGGGAAGAGAGGGAGATAGAGGAAAAATAGATTTCAAAAGCTAGTTATTTAAAAATTGGGAATTTATACCAATTTTCTTAAATAGTAAAACTTGGCTGCTCGGTCAGACTTATGGACAGTTAAGAAAATGCACTATTTCAGAGCTTAGAATTTATTCATATATGTTTCCCACCTCCATTGTCCTAATATCAAATATCATTTTTTCAAGATGAATAAACCAAAGCACGTGGAAACTAATTAAGTAATTTATACTGATCACCCTTAGGGCACTCTGAGTTCTTCTGTCCTTGAATTTGTCCTAGAACAACAGCATAGGTAGTAAGCAATATCCAGAGATGCAGGGCTTGGATATAGACTGCCAATAAAAACCAAGTAAACTTGTTTTAAAAATAGTGTGCTGTGTTATCTAATTTTCTTGATTAAAAAAAAAAACTATAAAAATCAGGTAAATTCAATTATTTAAAGCTAAGTTAGCTATAACATTCTAGGCTTTTAAGGTAATATATGTTTGAATCTCAATTTTCAATACACAATTTGTTATAAACCTTAGAGATTGTGATTCAGCTTTTATCAATCCCTAAAACACACCAGTATAATTCCACTCCATGATATCTTGGCTAAAACTCACAAGCATATAATAAAAACTATCTTTATTACTAGCCATAGTAATTTCCTAATCCTAGGGACATAAAGCATGGCCATCAGCAAAATTAAGTCACACAGCAACTAAATGAACAACAAAACTGGATCTTACAATGTTTTTTTTTCCTTTAAGAGATTTCTGAGGGTACTTTGCTTTTACTTAACATTTATATATGAAACAAGAAGCTCTTAAAAGTAGATCCTATAATTCTAATTTCTGAGACCCAAGACACTGCAAAGTTATACATATTAATATCTTTGCATATGTTAAAGTTTTGCATTATACTGCTTTATTCTATTTTTATTTCTTTAATTTGTATTTTTAAATGCCTCGAATTTCATCAAGATACTGAACCAAATAAAAATCAGATAAAGTTAAACAAAAGAAACTCATTTGTTTCCATGAACTGTACACACTTACCCTGAAAGTAACCGGACCAGCTACGCCAGCGAAAGAAAATTCTTCCTGTCTGAGAAGTACTAATATAGCACAAGGTGCAACTGAGGGCGGTTCCAAAAGCACTGGCTAAGCTCTATGCAAAAACAGTCTTGTGACGCATTACTACACAGTGCTTTATTATGCTCTGGGTGACACTTGGTAGCTCTGAGCTAGTCACCAGCCAGTCTACAGAAAATGATCAACTGAAATAATATGACTTAAGTTAAGAAAAGGTAAATCTGAACTATTAGAGCTGGCAACTTGCCCTGCAAAGAAAAACGGAACCTCCTCATTAACACTTACAAATACTCTCTTCCTCATCCTGTTTTTTTGGTCAGTGTACTTGTGGTATATGCATTTTTATGTATGAAATTATATTTCAACAGAAGGTAAAAAAAATAGGTTGTGGTTGCCAGGGACCGGGGGAGAGGAGAATGGGGAGCCACTGCTCAATAGGTAGTTTCAATTCGGAAAATGAAGAGCTCTGGTGGTGTTGGTCGCATAGCCTCAGTACATTTAACGTCACTGAACTGTACACTTAAAAACAGTTAAAATAACTTGTTGGGATGAGCACCGGGTGTCGTATGGAAACCAATTTGACAAAAAGTTATTTGAAAAAAATAAAAAAATAGTTAAAAAAGGGGTGCCTCGGTCGGTTAAGCATCCAACTTTGGCTCAGATCATGATCTCGCGGTTTGTGAGTTCGAACTCTGTGTTAGCCTCTGTGCTGACAGGTCAGAGCCTGGAGCCTGCTTCAGATTCTGTGTCTCCCTCTCTCTCTGCCCCTCCTCACTCACGCTGTTTTTCTCTCAAAAATAAAAAAAAAATTAAAAAAAAGTTAAAATAGTAAATTTGACGTTGTGTGTATTTTATCACAAGTTTTAAAAGATTATCTTGTTCATTTAAGACACATAAAAAAATACATGATGCATGTTAAGTGTGGTCACTAGAACATTAAGAGCCTTTACTTATAGGGCACTGGGATTTAAGTAATTTTTATTTTTATGTTTTTCTTCATATTGTCTACACTGCAAATTTTATCAAGACCATGCATGGATTTGCTAAAAAAAAAAAAAAAATTTGAACACAAACAATGAAAACTAATTTTTATGGTTAAGAAATTGAAAAAGGTGCCTTTCCTTTTGGAAATAAGTGGTCAAACTGTTGCGAAGAAAAATATTTTTAACTTTTAAAGAGAACAAGTCTTGTTTTTAACTTGAGAAGCAGGACTGCAATATGCTAATGCCATGTCAGGGCCTTATAGATAAGTTATGCTACTGCCTGGGAAGCTTTATCATTAGAAACATGAGGAAGCTACACTTTTGTAAATAAATTTATCTGCCCTCTCTCTTCTATGTTCAAGAGAAATCGAACCCACATAACATTTCAGAAATCAAATTTTGTGAAGTAGCATGCTCTATTAAAAACAACCTCCCAATTTTTTTTAAATGAATTTTAAACAGGCCACTAACAAATTATCCAAACTTGGTATCTACCAAAAGTTAAAAATTTGGCACGGCTATCTTATTGTAGTAAGATGAAAAGACTTACAACAAAACATTCTTCTATGAGGAAAATCTTTTATACTCTATTAATGGAGGCTCAAGGCAACCAGGCAATCCTTTTTAAAAATACTCTGTGTTATATATGAATATGATGACTTAACTGTCCTGTAATATATCAACCTAGTAGCAATGATAAGAATTTTAAAGATACTGCTTAGAAAAATGACTAGAGATAGGTCATTCTCAACAACAATACAGGATGCTGGAGTCAGAGTTCTTTTTTGGAGGGCTATTTAAAAATACTATTAAAAACTTTAAAAATATACATTCCTTTTGACACACCAATTTTATGCCCTAAGGATTTTATCCTAAGGAAATAAGGCCGTATATATACACAAAGTACACAAAGTAATATACTATAGACTTGTTTTATAATACTGAGAAATTGTAAACAACCTAAATGCCCAATATCTAAATTATCATTAATATAGAAGAGGTGGTATACACATAAAATATAAGATTATACAGTTCCCCAACATTATTATTATTAATCGCTAAAAATCATTGTATGTTTACTACGTGTGGGATACTTCTAAGTCCTTGCCATACTTCATCTCATATAATACTCATAACCCTAGAATGTATGTGTCATCATTATCTTCATTTTACAGCTGAATAAATTAAGGTTGTAGTTGGCAAGTGACAGAAATGGATTCAAACTCAGGTCTCTGACGTCAGAATTCAAGCCTGTAAATCACCGGACAGTCCTGCTCTATGAGATCACTATGTACTCATGTACTGAGATGTACATGATCTACTACTGGGTGAAAAAAGTTATGAGAGAGTCTATGGCAAGAGTCCAATTTTGGGGGAAAATTCTTTATACAAGCGTAGTAAAGTCTAAAATACAATACGTAAGACAGTATCCGTGATGAGATTAAGGGACCATTTTCTTTTTCTTAGCTTTATAAAATGAATTCCATGGGAAACAAAAAATGATTAAAAATGTTAGAGTAGTAGCACAAATCGTGTATAATCAGAAAAGAAAGTTAAAAAATAAAAAAAAAACTACTGGAGCTAATCAATATCATTGACAGATTATTTGAAATAGTATTTTTCTCTTTCTTTCTTTCCTTTCTTCCTTTTCTTTTCTTTTCTTTTTAACTTTAAGTCCAAGTTAGTAACATATAGTGTGAAATGGTTTCAGGAATAGAATTTAGTGATTCATCACTTACATAACCAAGTGCTCATCCCAACAAGTGCCCTTCTTAATGCCCATCACCCATTTAGTCCATTCCCCCACCCAACACCTCTCTAGCAACATTCAGTATGTTCTTTGTATTTAAGAGTCTCATGGTTTGCCTCCCTCTATTTTTATCTTATATTTCCTTCCCTTCCCCTATGTTCATCTGTTTTGTTTCTTAAATTCCACATATGAGTGAAATCATAATCAACTAAACTTTAACAAACCAGGAAAGAATATCCAATGGAAAAAAAGACAGTCTCTCCAGAAAATGGTGTTGGAAAAACTGGACAGTCACATGCAAACAAATGAAGTTGGACCATTTTCTTACACCATACACAAAAATAAATTCAAACTGGATGAAAGACCTAAATGTAAGATTGGAAACCATCAAAATCCTAGAGGAGAAAACAACTGACAACTTCTTTGGACCTTAGCCACAGCAACTTCGGACTTGACATGTCTCGGAGGCAAGGGAAACAAAAGCAAAAATGAACTACTGGGACCTCATCAAGATAAAAAGCTTCTGCACAGTGAAGGAAACAATCAGCAAAACTAAAAGAAACCCGATGGAATGGGAGAAGATATTTGCAAATGACATTTCAGACAAAGGGTTAGTATCCAAAATCGATAAAGAACTTATTAAACTCAACACCCAAAAAATGAATAATCCAGTGAAGAAATGGGCAAAAGACATGAATAGACAATTTTCCAAAGAAGACATCCCGATGGCTAACAGATACATGGAAGGATGCCCAACATTACTTACCATCAGGGAAATGCAAATCAAAACCACAACGGGATACCACCTCATCACACCTGTTAGAATAGCTAAAATTAACACTCAGGAAAAAACAGATGTTGGTGAGGATATGGAGAAACGGGAACATGTCTGCACTGTTGGTGGGAATGCAAACTTGTACAGCCACTTTGAAAAACAGTATGAAAGTTCCTCAAAAGATTAAAAATTGGGCTACCCTATGACCCAGCAATAGCATTACTTGTATTTATCCAAAGGATACAAAAATGCTGATTTGAAAGGACACATGCACTCCAATATTTATAGCAGCACTATCAACAATAGCCAAATTATGGAAAGGTCCATCAAATAATGAATGGGTAAAGATGTGGTATATATATATATATACAATAGAATATTACTCAGCAATCAAAAAGAATGAAATCATGGGGTGCCTGGGTGGCTTCGCTGGTTGAGCGTCTGACTCTTAAGACGCTTAGGCCATGTACTCAGGGTGTGTTGAGCTCAAGCCCTACGTCGGGCTCTGCACTCATAGTGCGAAACCTGCTTGGGATTCCCTCTCTCTCTCTCTCTCTCTCTCTCTCTCTCTCTATCTCTGCCCCTCGCCATGCATGCTTCCCCCTTCTCTCTCTCCCAAATTAATAAATTTAAAAAAAGAATGAAATCTTGCCATTTGCAACATGGAGGAACTAGAATGTATTATGCTAAGTGAAACAAGTCAATTAGTGAAATAATATTTCTAATGGGAGACAGAAGCAAAGAATTCATCCAGTTTGCTCTAAAATAAAACAAAATAGAGCATGAAAAGAAAAATGGCTAGTATGTTATCAAGGAGGTAGAAGATAGCTTTGGTTCGCTAGTGTTCTGTCCTGCTAGTCTAAAGAAAGGAGAGAAGAGAGGAAACAGTATGGCTCCTTGCCTATGGGGAACTTTCCCCACAGTTTCATTTCAGCTGGTGTGCATGTGGTGCCCTGGGGTGGAACGGGATGTCTGGTGGGACTAACATTTTTCAAGCACTTTCCTACCTTGTGTGTCAGAGTCCCAGAAGCATGCAATGGCCTTTTACATACTGTAGGACCAAGGGCAGGGGCTGCCCGAAGATGGCCCACTTTAAAATAAAGATTATTTTCTTGAAATCATTGTTGCACTACATGCTAACTAACTTGGATGTAAATTTTAAAAAATTAAAATTAAATGAATAAAAAATTTTTAAAAATAAAATAAGATTATTTTGAGTTAAAAACAATCAAGACACAGCAGATTTAGGAAAAGCTCTTTACCTCCACCCTCCCACCCCTTACAACTGCCTAGAATTAAGATAAAGGCCCTCCTCCAGAAAGAGAGCTATCACCATAGATAACTACACTACTATCAGTTAGGTAGAGTGGACAGAGAGGACCCTGACAAGTCTCTTTCATCCAAGTCTTCTTTTTGTCCCATAGGTCCTAAGTGCCCCAGCAAATATTTGTTTCCCAAACATTTACTCTTTTTTATTCTTCCTCAGGCTTGCATTCCTTCCCTTTGAAGACCCAGATCCCTTCTCCTTGTTCACATATATACCTCATTTTGCCTATCTTTGGAATTTCCATGTCTTTGTGGATTCCCCATATGTACACTATTAAGTTTTATTTTTCCTCCTGTTAATGTGTCTCATGTCAATTTGATTCCTAGCCTAACAAAAAGGACCTTGAAGGGACAGGATATTCTTGCTCCAAGACAACACGTTCCATTTTAATCTATTCGGTAAAGCCTTACAAAAAAGATAATATTCTCCCCTTATTATTGATAAGAAATCTATGGTCAGAAGAAGTTACTTACTACTTATGTGACTTTTTTCTTATTACATCATGCTGTTTCTAGGCAAAAATATACACATAACACACGAGAGGGTTAGAGATGTCTGTGAATAAGAATAATGTTTTGAAACTGTGCCACCAAAAAAAGAACAAGAATACAAACACAAGCAAATTACAGAGAAAAAATGAATTTTGTTTGAAATAGCTCTCAGATACTGTTTTGTTTTTGAAAGGATTTAGAAGTAAGAAATTGTAAAGGGAGGCTTTTTTAGCAGCACAATGAACTTTGATCTCTGGACTCAATGACTGGTCCCTGTTGCCTTGGAGTTTCTTTACTCCTGGTCATAGAAACAACATCGCTCACGAAGCTCCTAAAGGAAATTCTACACCTGTAACTGATACGCCAAGAGCAGAGAACTTCTTGTACAGGACTCAAATCTGTGGAAGATTTTTCTCCCCTCATAACACTGAAACTGGCTGTCTTTATCAGTGGAGAAAGAGATACTCATTTGTACTTCTAAGTAACTGATTATAACTTTTTAGATACTGTCAATTATTCAATCAACTTGAAAAGCTAAAAATGATCACTTCATATTTTGCCATTAAAAAGTTTCTCAAAATTTTGAAATAATGAAAAAACAAAAAGTCCACAGAAAATCAAATCTATTTGTTCAAACCTTAATAACTTATTTATTGATTGATTCATCTTGCCTTTAATCTTGGGGCTGAAAAGTAAAGGGAAGTACTCCATTAATTCATAGTTGTATGTGAAAGAAATCCTTTCATAATTCTACACAAAACCTGTAGTAAGTATACTTTATTTCTCGGTTGTTTAACCTAAGATGTAACTACTCAGTTTACCATAATCCTATTATTGGGCTATGGAATGTATTTTTAAACTCCAATCATGAACTTGACTGACACCATAGGAAAGTATTCCAAACAAAACAATTAAATCATATAAGGAAGACCTTTCAATAGGAGGTGAGATGCAATACTCTCTATAAGGATTCTTGCAAAACTTGTTCCTGCTAATTGCTGTAATTGCTATATGATATATATAGAAAGATGATTTTTTTTTAAACATGCAAAACATCCATCTAGGCATTTGACTTCTCTTATAACTCCCCTAAAGATGGCAAGAATCAACTAACTTCAACACTGTGACTGTTCAAAACAGAGTTGAAAGAGATGCTGTTAATGTTTATATGAATACGATTTTAAATGTTTAAGGAGCAAAATCAGAGATGGAACAATTCTTACATTTTGGGAAAATGAACAGAAAGTAAAGATCTTCTGTAAGTTTCTTCTCATTTAAAATCATTCCAAAAATGTATCCTATTAGATGACTGTTAGTGAAGTTCACTGCTGCATTTATGAATTTACACGTATATATGCAAAATGGCGAAAACCTATGGTTCTAATCTCAATGCATTTCTTAAAAACTGCAAAAATCTAGGATTAAATAACTCAATTTTCAGAAACTCGAATGAAGTTCTTGAACATAGTTTATATCTTTTTAATTTAAAAAGTAATAAATTCTGTAGTTTAACCTCCTTTAGAGGAAAGGACATGTTCAAGAAAACTGGGGACACCCAGGTGGCTCAGTCGGTTGAGCATCTGACTTTGATCCCCCTTTGGGCTTTGTGCTGACAGCTCCAAGCCTGGAGCCTATTTCGGATTCTGAGTCTCCCTCCTCTCTCTCTGTCCCTCCCCAGCTCCTGCTATCTCTCTCTCTCAAAAATAAATAAAAACATTAGAAAAAAAGTTCAAGAAAATTGGATGTAATACTGTATCATTAATGAAAGGAGTCTTCGCTGTCACTCCTCTCGAATGCACTATGTTCTAATACTTCAAGATGCTTAGCCCTGAAATTGTTGTTTCCATTTTATTATATCTGATCTCTGTGCCTAAAATGGAACAAGAAGAAAAACTTTGTTTTAATTTTGGACTCCTTCCACAATCACACAGTTGGTATTCTGCTTGTTGAAAAGAAACAGTACTGTTTAAGACTGTTCTTTTGGTATGGGTTATATTAAAAAATGGCAAAAATGGTTATGCTATTTATACTTTTATCGTTCATGTATTATATCCAATACCTCTAAATGGAGAGTACAAAGACTTAATATCTTCTTTTTGCTTTGCAGGATAAACTCACTTACAAAACAGTAAGGTAAGAAAATGATGAAAATTATTTTGAAAGGGATTCAAGTTCTTAAACTCATAACTTGTAGCAAAGGATTACTTGAAATTATATGGAGGATGAGTGAGTGATAACTTGAGTTCTAAAAATACGTAAATAGGGGCACCTGGGTGGCTCAGTCGGTTAAGCGGCCAACTTCAGTTCAGGTCATGACCTCACGGTCTGTGAGTTCGAGCCCGGTGTCGGGCTCTGTGCTGACAGCTCAGAGCCTGGAGCCTGCTTTGGATTCTGTATCTCCCTCTCTTTCTGCCCTTCCCTTGCTCACGCTCTGTCTCTATGTCTCTCAAAAATAAAATTAAAATGCTAAAAAAAATTAAAAATAATTAAAAAATGTAAATAAAGAAACCAGAAAATATAGTCCTTTTAAAACTTCCTCAAATGTTAATAAACTCGGTACTTTAAACCAAGGTACTTAATTTAACCTATGAAGAGTGTTGGTAACATATATGTTCCACAATGGAATGTGTGCTCATCAGAATAGAATTTATAGGTATAGCAGAGAATGGCTTTCAAAATGCTTTATACTTTATAGTCAAGTGTCATACTGGTGATCTCTTTCAAACTTTTAGAGAACGGACGGTTCCATGCCGCATAAACTGTTTAACAACACGTAAGAAGAGGTTAAACTACCCAATTCCATTTATGAAACTAACTAGCATAAAACCTCAAAACAAAAGCCTGTCAAAAATAGTACAAAAAGGAGGGCACCTGGGTGGCTTAGTCAGTTAAACATTCGACTTTGGATCAGGTCATGATCTTATCTCTGTGGGTTCAAGCCCCACATTGGGCTCTGTGCTGACATCTCAGAGCCTAGAGCCTGCTTCGGATTCTGTGCCTCCCTCTCCTTCTTTGTCCCTCTCCTGCTCATACTCTGTCTCTCTTTTTCTCTCAAAAATAAATCAACATTAAAAAATTTTTTAAAAAAGAGTACAAAAAGAGGATATATAACCTAAGTTCACTTACAAATATAGATACAAAAGTCCTAAATAATAATGCAGTAGCAAGCTAAATTCAATAGTATAGATAATCACTCAAAACAGCTAAATCAAACATATTATAAAACTCAATTCAGTCATTACAGAGAAATAAAAGGATCACAGCTGTCTGTATTTTCTTCATACTCTTTGGTATTTTTTTAAAAATTTTTTTAATGTTTGTTTATTTTTGAGACAGAGAGAGACAGAGCATGAGTGGGGGAGGCGCAGAGAGAAGGAGACACAGAATCCGAAGCAGGCTCCAGGCTCCGAGCTGTCAGCACAGAGCCTGACGCAGGGCTCAAACTCACGGACCGCGAGATCATGACCTGAGCCGAAGTCGGATGCTCAACCGACTGAGTCACCCAGGCGCCCCTCTTTGGTATTTTCTAAATTTTCTGTAATAAATCTATCTTATACCCAGAAGAAAACAAAGATTATTTTTAAAAAGTTACATAGCACGGCGTACCTGGGTGGCTCAGTTAGTTAAGCATCTGACTTTGGCTCAGGTCATGATCTGACGGTTTGTGAGTTCGAGCCCCTTGTTGGGCTCTGTGCTGAGGCTTGAAGCCTGAAGCCTGCTTTGGATTCTGTGTCTCCTTCTCTCTCTGTCCCTCCCCCACTCACTTTCTCTCTCTCTCTCTCTCCCCCCCAAAAAAAAAAAATTAAAAAAAAAATTAAAAAAAATTTTTTTAATAAAAAGAAAGTTACATGTTCCAAAACATAAGAGTAGAGAAATACATATAATGCTACTACACCTTTGGACAAAAAGGACATGGCATATGATAAGTCATGTTTCTGAAGGTAAAATGAAAATTATCTATTAAGGTAAAATCCTACCTTCCTTCTTTCTCTGGAGTGGCCTTCCTCATTCTTTGGCTGGGAGGATAAACTAATGAGCAAACTACACGAACTAAACAATATGCTAGATTCTTCTCCTGCTCTGGATATCGAATGAGTCATAATGTGTAAATGAGGAGTCATATACAAATTAAGTTCTGTAAAACATTATAAAGAATTAGTGCATTGGTTTTAAGAAGGCATTTAGGTGGGTGGGGAATTGGGTAAAAAGACAAAGGGGATTAAGAAGTACAAAGTGCCAGGGTGGCTCAGTCGGTTAGGTGTCGGACTTCGGCTCAAGTCATGATCTCACAGTTTGCGGGTTCGAGTCCTTTGTCCTGAAGCCTGCTTTGGATTCTGTGTCTTCCTCTCTCTGCCCCTCTCCTACTCATGCTCCGTTTCTCTCTCTCAAAAATAAACATTAAAAAAAAAAAAAGTACAAACTAAAAATTATGAAATAAAGTCACGCAGATGAAAAGTAGAGCATAGGAAATATGAAGTATGATCAATAAAACTGTAATAACTTTGTATGGTGAAGACGGTGACACTTATCATGGAGAACATAACTGCTGAATCACTATGTTATACACCTGAAACTAACATATAACACTGTATGTCAACCACATTTCAACAAAAAGCAGCAGCAATTGATAGCACACATTTAAAGACTTGAAAGGAGGGTCACTCTTAGACTACTCAAAAATGGAAGTGAAACAAAAAGACTAGGAAAAATACATTTCTAACATACTCTCATGGTTAAAATCATTATAAAAGCCCGTGCAAATCCAGAAAAATAACTTAGACAATTCAGAAAAGAAGAAAATAAATGGCCACAATTATTTTTAAAAGTTCAGTTGAATATTTTAAAAATATTATTTGGCAAAAATGAGAAAAAAAACCTCTTCCCAGGAAAACAGGGAGCTAGGAACTTATATATATTGCTGGTGGAAATGTAAATTGGTATAAACTTTTCAGAAGGTAACCTGGCAGTACATTCAAAAGCCTTAGATTTGTGCATACCCTTTGACCTAGCATTCTACTTCAACAGTCATGGACTTGACATAGACACCACATGAATACTGATCCATTATTTATCATAGTGAAAAATGGAAAACAATCTAAATGTTCCAACAGTGAAGAATTATGATATCTGTATATGATATAAAAGAATTTATATAATCACTAAAATAAGTATAGAATTAGTAAGGAATAAATTAATAAATGAATAATCTTGTCAAAAACAATGTTACAGGGCGCCTGGGTGGCTCAGCTGGTTAAGTGTCTGACTCTTGATTTTGGCTCAGGTCATGATCTCACAGTTCGTGAGTTCAAGTGGCACGTTGGGCTCTGCGCTGCTGGTGTGGAGCCTGTGTGGGATTCTCTCTCTCTCCCCCTCTCTCTGCCCCTTCCCTGACTGTGCTATCGTTCTCTCAAAATAAATAAATAAACTTGAAAAAATAAAAATAAAAACAATGTCACAGTATAATCTCACCTTGGGAAAAAGGACAACAGTTACGTGCATAGAAAAACAAAGAAGTACACTTACTAAGTATCTTTTTTGTTAAGGTGGTAAAAATTGCTGATTACTTCTTCTTGTTTATCCAGATTTAGTAATTTTTTATATCAGCATGTCTTATATCAGAAATAAAAAGATAATCAGGGGAAAATGAAGCCTAAAACAGGTTAAAGCTTAAAAAAGAGTGAAATTCTTTACAAAAAGCTGGATCTTAATCAGGTACTCGTGAGTCTTTAATTATTAAAACTTCCCTAAAACAGTCACATGACTGGAAATTCACATGTGTGAACTCCATGAGTAAATTTTTAAA